>CM056586.1:2702656-2952656 GCA_029721435.1 Gymnothorax reevesii
TTGCCTTGACCTACATGCTTTAAGTGAATTTAAAAAGTACCCTGAGGGTTATATTAGAGCTGCCTCTATAAGTGATGAAAATCCACATTTAGCTTGATGCTGGTGATCCTAATGTTATTATTGTACGTGCCCAAAATTACTAATGCGTTCAGAAAAAAAATGTCACACTTGAATTGAAGGTTCAGAAACTAAAAGAATGTAATAAATGAGCAAAGGTCCTTCATAACGCCCAAAATGCAAGAAGACATTAATCATCTGTCTCATTTCTTGATTATAATCGATTGGAAAAACAAGTTTTAAGTTAAATCTCAAAAAGGCTTTTGAAAGCTTTAGCAAATGAATGATAGAATACAGCTCAAAAAACATTTTGAAGAATGTGGCAGCCCCACAATTAATCAGATTCCGCGGTTTGCATTTGCATGGTAATAAAACTGCCACTGACAGACAGCATATTGCACTGACAGGGGAAGAATCCTAATCGCTGTCTGATTTCAATGAGAGACCCCGCTGTTAAGTAAAATTAGAGCGACTGTCCATTTAAACGTGCTTAATAAGTACAAATTCCTTGAAGAGCACAGGCCATATTGTCATCATAAGTCAGCAATCCGATGCTGCCAAGACATGTGCTGACACTGGGGACGGATTTAACAAGTATGGAGTCCCGCTGCTTCGCACAATGACAGCGGGACCAAAGCGTCCCAAATGACAGCATCACAGAATTTTAATTAGAGGACACCTCCTCTGATGTGACATCCCAAAACACTATGACAATAATAGATGCACTGAGTGCAAACATGCACACAGATTCTTCATTTACAAACATTCAGTTAAGATGTTTTTTATGAATAAATTAATAAGTAATCAAGGACATATTAGGAAAATCCTTGTCTCATTTTGACAACAGTTTTAAGTGGTACAGTGATTTCCATCGTTCACTTCAGACATAAAAATAATAATAATAATAATAATAATAACAAGTGGTGCCAGAAACAACAAACCCCGCCCCTCACACATACTTTCACCGACTTGTACGAAATTCAATAGGGATCTATTCTGTGTCAGTGGCGAATCCTGATACAAAATTTGGGGTGAATCTGGCCATTGGTTTCGCCGCTAGAGTGTGAACAAACAAACAAACAAACAAACAAACCAAACCGAAAACAATACCCCTTCCCTCACCCTTCGGGTGGGGCAGAGTAATAATAATAATAATAATAATAATAATAATAATAATAGCAACAACTTGACGACCCACTCCTCCACCAAAATCTGTTCATACAGTAAACCACAGACACACACCTCAAGTCACTGCTGCTTTAGCCAGGATATTAGAATAAGAGTTTGGCATCTTCACACGCTATCAAACACTTAATAGCTCCAGAGATACACATCCTCCCATCAGTAAATAAACTGAAAAGAAAGGAAAATAGCAAGATGTCTCTATTGATACTGTGGTGGTCGGGTCAAATAAGGGAACTGCATTTGATCTGAGGTTCAGTCGCTGCATAAACACAAGGCCTCAGGTAGTTCCACCAGATTTTAGTTTCATAAGGGCACAAAATAAAAGTGCAAAATTATATCCATCTATAAACAAAAGTCTTCCACCACAATTTACACACTTGAATTCATATAACAAGAATTTTTGTCTTTGGTTGACAAAGTAATAGACGGAAAATACAGCACTTTATACCCAAAATTTATAAATATAGTAATGTTATTTTATTGGTTCATATTGCCCACCATTGCAGTTTCAGGGTATATTTCCCATGACAACACTAAAATGAGAAGTTGAATTGCTCTGTAAAACAAACATTTGTTTCAGAGGGATTCCAAAAAAAAAATTCTATGAAACTGATTTAGCTGCATAATAAAATGGACATTTAAACAAAAAAGGTATATGAATTAGCCTACAGCCATCTGCTAGCTTTTAGGCTAAACACTGTGAAGTAAATAAAGACTGTTGGAGAATAATTATTAATATAACTAAACCAAATGTTCTACAGAATTGCTTCTGCAGAAACAATCATCATGCATTGTTCCTGTGCTCTGCCTGGAATAAATAATGTGACATATTTTTTCCTACCTTGAATGCTGACCGGAGGTACAACTACGGCAAAATGTTTTTCGGGTTCTCTGCCTTAGGGCAACAGCTGATCTTCAGTTTGATATCTCATTTTGTGAACATGGATGGCTGTTCATTGTCGTCGTATTAAATAAATAAACAAATAAATATGTTCTTAAGTATGGTCACAGGCATCAAAACGAGAGATTATTCCCATGATCCCCAAATGATAAAATATTCTAACATTACACATTCATGAATACTTCTTACAAGGAAATATTAATGTTATATATACATATATACATTTTTTTTAAATTTATGTTTCATATAATCCACAGCCAATTTATTCTATGTGCATGGGCCCACTAATTATAGTTATTTGTCAACTTTGCAAGTGTAAACAAAACTGGCACAGCGCTATGTGACAAAGTGCTGACGTTTCAGGAAAGGATTTGGACGGGACTGTATTAACAGACAGGAAATCGAGAGGGAAAGGAAACAGCCCATCTGCCCTCACAGCCAAACAGGGAGGCATTTGTGAGATATTTTGATTTCGCTGACAGGTTGTGTTACAAACAGCACAGCTTTCAAATCGCCGAGTCTCTTGAGCAGAGATCAGGATGACAATTTGACAATATAGTTACAGAAACAATATACAAACAATATCCATGAAAGGGATAAGTTGTGCCAGCTGGACCCCTTCACCAAAGTAGGGATGGTAGCGTTTTCTCATGAATCATTCGCCTCCCTTCTCAAGATCATAAAAAAGGAGCACAGTGAAAGAGAACATCTTTGGCTAGCTGAAGGGAGAGAAAAATTTGGGAGTCATTTAATTTTTTATTCATTCATTTGAAAAATTTAATGAGTTCTAATGAACTTATGTTGTTCACAAGGAATTACATTGCAACTTTTCTCTCTCCATTACACTAAAATGAAATAACTTATCAACACTTTTTGACACCACAACATTATTTTCTAACGTTGCTAATGTCCCAGCATACAAGCCCACAGGGTTCTACGGAGACTGAAAGAGATGTCAGTAGCTACAAGGTCTCAGCCTTTTTACTGGCCACAAAGATTATTGATTACATGCAGCATTTTTGCAACATACACCCTCTGCCCTTGCGCTCTAGTGCGTTTCATTCAATGCATCAATATCTCCTGGGCTGCCCTGACTCCACACGCCAGCCAGCTTGGCTAAAGGGTTGGAGCTGCCGTACACGGGACCCTTGAGAGGGAAACAGCGCCAGAGCTTTTGAGGAGGGGTTGCCGCCAATCGCCTTAGCTGATGATGTCAATTTTCCAGCCGCCCCCCCAGAGAGGGGCCAAGCACCCGAAAAATAAAAAATATTGCTTCTTGCACGGCAGGGGTTACTGCCAGCCTCTTATTAGGCTAAAGGCGCATATCCTCCGGAATAAATATGCCCAGGGACTGCAGCCATTTTTCACGTCAGCGGGCTCATAAAGATTTCGGCGCAAGCCTACGTGAACAGAGCGGATAAAACCTCTGGGTAGCTTACCGCCGTTTCCCGCTCAGATTTTCCTAATAAATACACTAGCTAAATAAAAACATAAATAAATAAAGGCATGTTTATTCATTAAATTACATACACTGCCCTTTTGGGACCTACATTAAATGGACAGTCAGCACAAAGAGCGAGTGTTTATTTTGGTACATAAAAATGAAGGGCTGAGCACTGCTGATCACCATGGCGATAACTCGCAGCTGTGTTCCGCCGTGATGGGAGCCACAGGCCTGCTTTGCAATATTAGTAGGCCCGCTTCACGATTTTTCAGCAAGCAAACATTTTCAAAATTGGCCTAGCAAGCGCCTTAGGGAATATCGACCCAAATATCGTATTCATGTCTAACCACATCCTAGGAGGACAGAACGGTTCTTGGAGGGATGGCAGGTGGAACCTTCCTCATATTGAGAACTTCACTTCAACAGTGACTTCAATAACGATGCAAAGCCGCCAGACAGCCAATCTCACTATGTCATTAAAAAGCACATCCATACATGTAGCTAGCTCGACAGAAAGGAACTGTCATTAAGTAGCACATCCCCAGCACCAGGAAACTCAGAAAGTTCTGAACAATATCAAACGATGCTCCTGTGTCTATCATTTCCTTGTCGGCTAAGGCTGAAAGAAAAGCAGAATGTCTCTCGCTCGCAGCCCCACTCAGCGTGCCAGGGAAAACAATCGGTAACCCCCTTCTTCTTTGTCTTTATCTGCAGAGATTCCAGCGAGTAAAATCACCTGAAATGCAGCCGAATAATGAAATACTCCTGAGTGGCATTTGCAATGTAGCGACGACCAGCGACGAAAGTGATCAGTAACCATTAATTTCCAATAACAGTTGAGCAAAGCGACTAAAAGCAATAATTGTTGGCGACAACAAGCGGGCGGGGCCAGAAAAAAAAGAAAAAAAGTCAAGTGAAGCAGGATGGGAGTGAAGACGTTATGTTTGTTGCAAAAAAAAAGAAAAAAAAGTTGCTTTCTATTCCTGCCTTTCAGCAACATGACAGCAAACATCGGCCGCCTCATCACGGGGACATCAAAACCCCCCAGACTGTAACAACACATGAAGGAAACTGCAGAGATTCCAGGTCATTTTTATTAGCACATTTAGAACCTCAACGGTCTATAAAATAGCTAACTCACCATTAGCAACATCATGCCATGAGAGCCAGGGCGTAGCTATTGCTTACTGCGGAGTAAACATTCTTACAATGTAATATTAAATAAAGTTTCGTATAATCTTATTCAGTGTTGCGTAGTATCATGCTAACCGTTTTCTCCAATGGGCACTTTTAAGGAGTCACAATGAGTAAATGTTACTAGGGCAACCAGAAGTAGCTTGTTTCAAGATCGCCCAGCCAGCGAATACAGCGAGTGATAAATTGTTTTGTGTGAATGGGGCTTTAGGCATCAGGAGGCAGAGCACAAGGGCTGGGAGAGTCTGCAAATCTTCTGCACCACAGCAGGTCATGACAGCGCCTGGTCATACTTTAAATATGAAAGTAGCAGAAAGGCCACAGTGGTCAGACTGACAAAATGTCTGACAGAGTTTTGACACAGACTGCTGAGACTGGAGCAAAGCAAGATAGCAAAGCAGCAACAGTAGAGAATTCCTCTGTGTGAAAACCTTGAGAAAGAGGCATTTGTAAATCAAATGTAGTATTTAGTATGTTCTGAGGAGTTAATTTCTTGTCCGCAAATAAAAGTAGTACTGACATTCTGTTTATATACTTATACTGCTTATATACTGTTTCTGTATACTTTGTGCAACAGGCATCTATAATAGTAATGTTCACCATGGCGTCACAACTTCTTTCTTCTTCCCATGTTAAAGGTCAAACCAGAATCAGACCAAAACGTAATGCTTGCCTATCCTTTAGGTGTAAAAGGAAGTGATGTTAAACAGCTGCAGTTCAGCCGCCAACCAGCTCACAGGCCGGTGGACCGCAGGCTTCGAAAATCCCTTCACTGCTTTCGCAAACCTATAAAAAATAGGCGTGCAATGCACGGAATGCCCCTCAGCCCGATGTCGAAGTTTTTGGAGACGCCCGCCGCCCGACCGCCCGCCCGCCCAACCGCACGAAGTATAGCAATACCCCGTCAGCCTTGAGGGCTGAGGGGTAAGAAATGTATGAATCACAATGTACTGAGACACGTTAGATAAGGGCCATACAGCATGCCCAGTCATTCCAGCAAAGCAGAATTACATTATTCCAGAAGAAACAAATCACAAAAACTTTTGGCCGAGCGGAAAAATTAAATGTTCTTATGCCAATAAAAAATAATGGCCAGCCGTAATGAACTTTGAAACAACTCTAGAGTCCTGAAAGTCACTCTTAACTAAATGAATGCCAAGGAACTTAAGGCCTTAAGGGGCTTTCACTGTAAATTAATGCAAAAGGAAAAGACATTGAACATCTTGCGACCTCTGGCAACTTGGCGAATTCATCCCATTTGATGACAAGCGTCTTGCTGTGAAGTTATAAGTGGGTTCAGATTGCAAATCGGAACCCTACAATGACTTAATATTTTGCAGATTTTATACTGCTCTGGATGAAGAGACATCTCTTCCCTAGACAACACAAATGATGAAGTGGCAGCTTGCCAACCTCTGTCTAAATTATATACGCATACGCAAGAATATAAAACCTTCCAAATAACTACACCGGCTCATTCAGCAGGTTTGCTTTACTCTTTCATTAGTGCTATCAAAAATGCATATGATCTGTCATTCTTGGCTGATCTCTGCATCGCACCCTGACTGTTTTCAGTGGTCTCGCCAGAATCTCCCTCCACTGCAGCAGCCAGGCATGTTAAAATGAGGCTCCGATTGACACCGTGTGGGCCGGCCATACAAAGGCCCATTGTATTTAAAAAAATTCCACACAAGCCAAATTTATTGAGTTTGACTTGAGCTTGGCTCCCTCAACAGAAACAAGAGCTAAAGCTCAATACCAGCTTCACGCCAAAGCAAAACATTGTCGAAAGCCACCGACTCATACAAACTTCTGACGTGTGCACTCGTGAATTCAACACCACTTCATGCAGAGAAAAATTACTGAATGAACAAGAACAAAATTTGTTTTCCACCTGACCATTGCTTAAACTGGAATTGGAATGAACTTTTTAACTAACTTCAGGCTTTTTCAAACAAAACTTCAAGTTCTTCTTCTACCCTGATATAACCCCAACTTTCAGCTTCGCATTACAGGCAACTCCATTTCAGCGTGAGGCAAACCAGATCTTCAGAGGACATGCCTTCCTGCGGCAGAGATAAATCATTAAAATGGGAGAGTTGATACATAGCAGAGGATACAGCTGTTTGTTCACGCTACGCTAACCACATAGGCTAATCGACAGGGAAGTCATCCGAAAAGGGAGAAATGACCCTAAATGCCCAAAAGCTGAATACTTTCCTGGCCAGGAAAATTGGTCTTGGTAAAATCTCCCCATATTTATGAATGCCTCTTGGCTGATTAGGTTTTTTACACAACCGTAAACGTAAGAGATGCTTCAGAGCTGAAGTCGCAAGCAGGAGGCTACTACCTCATTCAGCGCCCCCAACCCCACCAACCCCAAACAAAAAAATAGATAAATGAATAAAACGAAAATAAATAAATAAACAAATAAAAGAGAAGGCATTTTGGTTTTGACTCCACTCAGACGCCATTACAAGGCAGACACATCCTGCAGTGTAAGGGGGTCGGAAAGAGGAGGAGAGAGAAAGGAGGAGCCTGATCGCCTGCTCAGGAGAGGAAGAGAATGCGAGCCTCTGATTGTAAGTGGATTACTGCCCCGGCTGCGGATCAGATAGGCGGGCGGAGGACGCCGATAAAACGGCGACCCTCTCGGCGCTAATCTGCCGTAAAGCTCCGCGCTCAAAGGTCAGGCCCGGAGCCAAGCACAGCCGAAGACCCTGTATGTCACATCTGTAACGTTGCCAAGTCCCCTGACCCCCAGGGAACCCATTGCCAGCATGTGATACTGACTGTCGCTAATCTATGGATAAAAGCTAGCTCAGTCACTTGTCTCTCTGTCTCAGACGAAGCTTTTTGGCCTTCTCTTGCTAGGGCACGAAAGCCGGCCCTTCCACCCTGCGTGAAAACTCTCAGAAAAAAGAAAAAAAAAAACGCCGGTTTGTTTTCATGACATCAAAACGCATTCGGAGCACATTAGAGACTCCGCAGACAAGCTCCGGCCGGGGAAATCTGCACTTAGGAAACAAGCGTTTGACTGTTATCTGTTTGTACATCCATAGGTTTACTGAAGTGCGTTTCTTCAGTAGTAGCGCTTCACATGGGATTCACACCAAATATAAATCAAAATCAGATCTTAAGGTTGTAATTCCAGTTCTTCAAATAATGCATCTTGCAGCCACACCAGGTCTAAATAGCTACACTGTTTTTTATTTGAAAATCCCTGAGCAATAGCTACAATGTTCACGCTTGCCTGTAAAAATAATCCCTCGAATTACAAAGCCTTAACGTGCAGCATGTCAACATATTATGAGGTGAGAATTCTCCTCTTGCAGAAGAGACAAGGGAGCAATAGCTGTCAGCCTGTACATTCATGAGTACAATGTATAGACACACCAGGAATACAAAAATCATTGCTTTATCAAGGGCCTTGGATCCAAGACCTAATCAATAATGTTTTCTGTGGTCTTTTGGAAATCCCTTTGCAGTGAGCACACCAGCTACCCCCACAATGGCAAAGAGTAAAGCTTCCAAAAAAAATTCAAAATTGTTTCCTTAAGGCGGAAAGATCTGAGCTGCAGCTGTTATTGGCTGCTGAACTGGGGTCTCAAACACAAATCCTGGAGGGCTGCTGTATGTAGTGGTTTTTGGTTTGTTCCAGTCATTGACTGGCTAAGGAGTCCACAGAGTAAGTAATTAGCTGCTGATAGAATGGAAATCCCAAAACCCCGCAAATGCTGCCGCCCTTAAAGACTGGAGTTCAAGACCTCTGCCATAGATACCAGAGGGAGGCCACTTTGCTCTCTAGCACCCCTTGTGGTAAAAATATAGTCTTGTTAAGAAAGAGCTTTTTGTGCTAATCTTCAAGAACCTTAAGTGGCAGTTCAGTCAGCCAGGCTGTCAGTATATGAGACCGGGAGTGAGGGCGTGAAAGAGTGTGACTGGCAAAGATTCGTAAGGATGCGACCCACAACCTCGACCAAAAAGCCAGACCTGTTGACTCTTCTCTATAATAATTGCTTTAACAGGTCCGCCACGCCATCTCCTCATCCAGCGATAAAATGAGGCATAAAAAAGAATGCTGAAGCCCCCACTGTTTTCATTGCTGTCTTGCCAGTTCTGAATGTTACCCAATTTATTTCCCAGGAGCCTTAACAAATAAAAACACAGATCTGCAATTATTTTCTCGAGAGCAAGATTTACCGTATTGTTTTATTGCGTTATTAGAGCGAGTGTACTTGGCTGCCAGCGCTAAGAGATTTTTATTTTTTTTCATGACCTTATTAAGTTCTATGCCGGCCGTAGTCAGGTAGTAAAGAACCCTGCACTGGCACCTGAGACTGCTTAATGAAAGCAACGAGAGACTGGCGACGTCAGTCATCCACAGGCTAATGTCCACCGCATGGGGTAAAGCAAGCTGTTACTGGAGAAAGCAAGTGTCACTGCCGGCAGCTTAAAATCAACCATTTAAGCCAAGCAGGCTTAGATTAAATCACTTGAGTCTCTGCTCCTATTGGCAAGGAGCGAGCCATGTGATTTGTGCTGACTTTGAGAAATGAACAAATTCAGCACCGCGGCAAGAAAAAAAAAGATCACAGACAGTACTTAAAATATAAAAAACACCAAACTGTACATGAGATTTCAGTTCCTAATCTCTTTCATTAATTATTCATCAAGTTAAAAAATATGTTCTTTTGCATGTTATTGCCTGAAACTGGAATTCTACAGGACAAAGAGGCTACTGAAGTACTCTAAATTAATTAAAAAGGAAACAGAATATTATAATATCATAGCCAGTGTTTCAATATTTTTATTATAAGTTTCAAAGTCTGTATCTGTTGTATCGTAGAAGCTGTCTGACAGTAGTAGGAATATTACTAAAATAATTTAGTTTTATTTAGAGCAAAAATTGATATTAATGACACATCACTGTGGTAAAGGTACAGTAAATATTTGGGCAGTGGTGCTATTTTAAAGGGCTAATAAGCTAATACTGTTATAATGTATGAGTGCAATGAACCCTGACATAACCTAATCGTTTTAAAACAGGATTCAAATGCACACTTTAGAGCATCCAAACACCCACACACACGCGCCCACGAACACACACACACACACACACACACATACACACCCATGCAGAGCCGCTAATCTGAAAAACTAACACCAATAGACAGCCACTTTATCTAGCAAGAGGAGGCATAAAAATAATAAAGATTAGGCAGGAGACCCTCCACCTTCCACCAGACACAGGCTGATAATCCAATAACAAAAGCAGGTCCATTTCTCCACCCCCTCCGGCTCTGACTAATTATGGACAGCAACCAATTAATGATCAACTGCCAAACTGACAGGGCGTAGCTGTATAAACAAATCAATGCTGCCTCATGCTGCTGTTCTGAGATCTCCTGAATCACCATTGACAAGGCCTGAAGACCACGTTCCGAAACAATCTATCCAATAATGCTCCTTGTAACAATTCCATAAGCTATAAGCCAATCGTAAACATTGGAGCATTATTCGTAACCGCGGGCCGTGGTTTGAGAAATGACACCGGCACGGTTATGCAGCAGTTTGCGGTCGGATAAGCAGTAGTGGGCAAAGGACGGAAAAGAAGGACGGAACCAGTTCAGAAGTATCGTTACGCGCGTTAGGCAATTTACTCCAATTTTTTGTCTGCCTCCTGCTCTGATTTCACGGGCTTTCGACATTCCATTAATTTTCCAGTGCTTTGAGCATCCTGTCGCCACTCCAGCCCTGTCTATTGCTGAGTGACTCTCGGATTACATAGCAGTTAATGCTGGGATTTATGGTGAACTTGGTACACTTGGGATGGCTTCAGCCAGCACTTATCACCGTCTTGCAGCAAATGACCAGGATCCATGCCATTAGCCGAGCAACAAAGCCCCAACAGACAGCATCTCAAGTGCAGCTCGCATGTGCAGCCGTTCCAGAATCCAAGCCTAAAGGTCAAGGGGTCCTTTTCAATTAGGACCAGTACTAGAGAGGTTTTTAAGCAGCATCCTTTGTTCTACCGCAGCTGTAGCAGCAGCGAGTGATGGAAAAATTACCCTATGCCTACCTATCTGCCAAGGTACCTTAGAAAACAGAGAATTTATAGATTAAAAACAGGCTGTGTGGATTATTGCTTTGAACTCTAACAATAATTAACAGCAAATTTAGTTTTTTGTTAACATATCAGATTTGGCATGTTATTATTTATTCAGGAAAGCCTTCATCAAACATGAACAATGCAAACTATTAAGGTAATTACTCTAATATTGAAAAACACATTAATAAGTGCGCAGACTCTCAAGGCCTCGATTGTAAAACGGTCACATCCAGCCAGCTTGAGAATGGTTATTTCGATGAACACATGAGCATAAAACAAGAAATCATACTAATAAATTATAATAAATCTAAGTAGTTCCCTCTCCATGAAAAGGGAAAAGAATATGAGGGGAAAAATGATAATACAATTTAGGTCTCCTGCTGCATTAACTCTTCCCCGGTTTCCATGGCAACCCGCTCCTGGCCCAGACACTGTGATTGGGTGGAGTGGGGGGGCCTCCAAGGACATGTTGGTTGCGGGAGCTGAAGCACAGCACAGAGCCGGGGCCAACGAGCTTCAGCATCTCCCAGAATTCCAGGGGTTAAGCTCGTTAGTCGAGGCTGAGGCTCTCTCCAGCTTGATACTGCCCCCCCCCCCCCCATCCCCACCCCCCATCCCCCACTAAAAAAGGGTAAAAGGCAGAACTAAATAAATAAAAACAAAAAATTAGGCGAGGGAAACTGAAGAGGTTCTGCTGCACAAACAGTAATCATTTTCGAAAAATGCTAATCAGCAACCGAAAAGACTCAGGTATTCATGACCACCTGAAGGGATGAATGTTTTTGGATGGTGGAATGATATCTGAGTGAACCACAGCCCCTGAACCTAATCAGTAATCAGCACCTAAACGCTTTATCCACAAAGAGTATAATTACTCTCACTCTAACCCCGCGGACTATACTAAAAATAAAAAAGCAACAAAAGCCCACATTAAGAAATGCCACAGTGAGTATCATTTCTGAATATTTCCAACAATATGCAAAACCATTCAAGAACTGTACTGCTCATAATCTCCACAAGAGATATACTTATATTCAATAAAATTTTTCACAACTATGCATTTCAAGAGGTATACGAGGGCAATTTTGTGTAATAGATGTAATAAAAATCTATTTAAATCCAGTGAATACAGACACTGTGGAAGATAATAAACATTACAATAACTGTTAATTGATGCTGTTATATCAATAATAATGGCATAACAAACATTTTGATTTGATTTCTAGTCAAAAAAGCATGTCAACACAGTGAGCAGTCTGTTGTGGGAAGTCTTTTGTCATTAGCATTCACGCTTCCGCGCGTTGAACAGAAAACTGAGCTAATTATAACATTGCCCTATCTTACCACTCCCCCCTCCCCCAACACACTGAATCCCTACAGCCCCCCCCCCCAGTGCCAAATGAGCCCCCGGCACTGACAGCGGGACAGGAGAATCAGTCACGGACCTCTGAGCCTCGCTAGCCCTCACCGACCCACAGACAGCGGCTAAAGTTCAGCCGCTACATAGTCCACCTCGCGCGGAGCTAATGAGGAAATACAGCCCGGTTCAGGAGACCCTACCTGAGGGAGCAGGCGATCACATGATCTCAATGCATCAAGAGAAGACGGCAGGGCCTCATTGTCTGTTGAAACCATGTTTGCTACGGTGTAATGGACTGCAGACGAGAGCCCAGAAGAGGGAAATTTATTGCTGCTACTAAGTACGGCTCAGTTGCTAAGGGCAGAAAACGACCAGCCTTGAACTGACCACGAAGTGCATGTCGTCGCACTTTTTCAGTGTTTTGGTCTTATCTTTGGACTTCTACTGCCTTTTGATGTCTAACACTTTAAAATGCACCATCTACCTGCCATTGCTGTAATGTCAACTGATCTCAGGCTTATCACAGAGATGTTTATTTTGCTTCCAGTGATTGCTGTACAGCAATAGCATTCAAAGGAAGCGTGATTTTACACACGGAATCCTTGTATATATTTGAAGAGGCAAACAAGCATATAACCATAGAGTAGGGACTATCTCGGCTAAACATTGTGAACAAATGTGTAATTTCGCTGCCCAACATTCCCCATCCCCCTCCCACCGCCTATCTGCACCCGGCATGATCTCATGCAAGATGTTTGTTGATGGAGTGTAAACCAGCTATTTATAGCAAGCAGAGCTACAATCTTAACGTCACTTTGAGTAGCTGCATGTCTACCTTTAGGAGAATAACATCTCCCACAGCAAAGACATAGAGTGAATATATCCACACTAACAGACGTTGAGTGTCCTGGATCGCAACCTCCTCACACAGACGGGGTCACAGTCAGCGCACTCAAGTGAGCTCACGCTGAGGAAACAACTGGAAAAACGTCAAATTCTCTCAGCCTTTCTATAGTCTGAACGGAGACACTCTTCCCTGGAGGGGGAAGCCAGCACAAGAGATAAAACATAACAATGTAACATATGTAAATGAGCGTGGCATTACACCTTCTGTGATCTGCGATAACACTGTGAGGGGAATATTCCCCTCCCAGCTAAAATATAAATTATACAATTTAAATGATTATTGACTTAATTATGCTTATTAAGTGTATGCTTGTTTATGGTTTAAACTGTAATTGACTCTCCACTTAGAGAGCCATTTTTGTTTCTAAATGCCTTTACCGCGGACACAAGTACCCGCCCACACAAACACACACACCCGTATACACACACAAACACACACGCAATGGCAGACACGCACTCAAAAACAAACGCAGACACACTCAAACACACATAAACACACACAATATAAATAATCCAATAAAAGTCCTGATAAATACAGTACCCTACCTAAGCTTCCTCAGTCATGTTCCTCACCAGCAGTCACTGATCTGTAGACTTACTCCCAAACTCAAACAAGAAAACAGTCCTGCGCCAGGATGCAGCTGAAATGGAGGATTCACACTAAGTGAAACACATACAGCCTGAAGTAGGAGTCTGTGCTCCATTCTGCACTGAGTTTCTTAACCATGTGAAATCGTTACAAAGGTCCTTACATTTTGGGACCTGGTACCTTGATCCCCAAGACTTGATCTCCAAGGGTGAGTCAAGCTTTCCAAAGTCGTCCTTCGGAGCAAACAACACAAACATTAGGGGGGGGTGTTTCACAGATCCGCCATTAGAACAGGACATAATAGTCATTACAAAGAAGATAATACCATGTGGTATTTATATTTGGCTTAAGTGACTCCCACTACACCGCCTAAAATGATAAGTAAAGACAGCTCATTTCCCACTTCCCCCACAAGAGTCTGGTGCATTTTTGCTAAATTGCCACAGAAGTAGATCCTCCTCAGGAAGAAGCCTGAGAATTGCTCGGGATAAAAGCTCACCTATAAGCATCTCCTAACTCAGATTCTTTGTGGAAGAATAATTGCATTGCTCTATACCATTCAAGTAATGCTGATGCTGATGGCTTTGAAGTCCCACTGCATTCATTTAAAACACACACCAGGAAGTGTCGGAGCAGGGCTGAGATCCTCACACCAGTTTAATCAACACTTTTTCTTTTTCCTCCTCGAGCAGCTGCTGAATATCTGAGTGGGGGATCTGATACTTGAATCCATCACTCTGGAAAACCCGAGCTGAATTTCACATCTGCTTGTTATAGGAGGCTCTTTGATTTCATTCGCTCACACGGAGCAGAATAAACTTCCTCTTTTACCTCATTATACAACCTGACCACTTGAGCACTGTAAAATCTGAAGAATTAATTGGAAGAGAGGGCTGGTTTTATGAGTCAGTGTGGGGAGGGGTTTAGGCCAGTCTTTGAGTATAACTCTAGGCAGTGTTACTCTCTTTGTTCTGCACACAGATACATTTCAAGCTACTGTGCACATACATCCTATTATTCCATATTTTCTGCTATTATTTGGTTGTAGATTCATGACAATGCAGGTAAAGTTCATTGAATCGGTGAATTCAGTGGAGGCCCAACTCTATGTTGAAAATGTGTGGAGTTGGGCCCTTATTTAATTCACCACTTCACACATGAAAGTACTCAACAAATTTAAAGAGTAAGGTGCTGGAAGTATGCGATGAATTTGTTCAGGAATCATAAAATTGAACATTGATCACCAGCTTTTTATTTAAAATATGTTTTTGTAATTCACGTTGCTTACGTTGATACTGTATCTACCGTTATAAATGCGGCGTGTCATAGACACATCCCAGAAGTTGCATTTTCATTTATTCATTTCATTTATTCAAATACAGCCAGAACTATTTAGCCAGTTAGCTAGCATTGCAACTAGACTGGTCATCCCTGGCCAAACAAACAAATGAAAGAGAGAAAATCAACAGTAACACTATTGCTGATGCAACTGGCAAGAAAGTTCTCAGCGTTACAGAGAAAAGGCAGAAAATACCCCTTTAAATCGGGTTTCAGCAGTAATTCCGCTGAGTTCAATAACCTTTCAAAATAAAGCAGTGAACAACACAGCACAAACAGAAGTTGTTCCAACATTTAACATGACAAATAAAGCCTTATTACGACTATGGCTACTACAGATAATGCCCACACACCGCTCTTAAAGTCAGTGAAATTAAGGGTTGCATGAAAGGGAGCATCAATGTTATGAAAACAAAGGGGAGACCCACTAACTGCACCTTTATCACTTAATAAGCCGCCTATATGCCCTTTTTCTCATGTTATAACCGTAAGTACAGCAGAGTGCGTACAGTAATAGGCTACAGCACGGGTTAACCACCACCAACATCCACTATTATTACAGGCTATTAAAAATCATGATTTCCAGGGGAACCATGCAGTGTGCAATAAAATTTTTGACTATTTCTTTCAGTGAAAAATTAAGGTGAAGGCGTAGGTTCAGTATTACATTAAAAGCGGGCAGCAGTTACAATAAGAGCATCAGCATCCTGTAATTCATGTGTGGCATTAAACAGATTTACATGGAAAAGACAGAGAAGAAAATGGGAATTTTAGCTTCCGCTTTCACTATAGAATTTACTGATGATTTTTTAAAGCCTTTTTTTATGTCACTGTGTATAAGGACATTTAAGGATATGATAATGCGCCCAGATTATATCTGAGGCAGCCGAATTCAGCCAAAGGCATTTACACTCAATCATTTCTTTGCAGCGTGACTGATATACACGCGTGCGGATTTGGAGCAAGGCCCCCCAGGGCAGCTCGGCAATCGGAATCGTTAAACGCGGCGGATGTCCTTGATGTATTCATCAAGGCGGGTCGTGTTGTGCCCCCCTCCAGCAAGCGGGTACCGCGTCGCAATATTGGCGCGGCGGGGCTACGTAACAGTGAGCCACACGCAAGGCCGCTCGCAGCTGCCGACAACGTGTCGAGACACAAAAAGAGGAAAGAAAAGTGGATAAAAAAAGACACAGCGGTCCTCCCAGCTTAGGCTGACAGCGTTCGCAAGCTGGGTTATCGGGCCCCCCAGGTCCCGCTGGAGAGACCGGGTCTTCTCCGCAGGGAGGGCAGAGCATAAACAGCAGCTACCTCCAAGGAGCTTTCACGAAAAACCTCACTGTTCGGCCTCCACAGCACATCCTCGGGATCCTCTCGTATCGAGCTCTGGAGAGCAATTTAGACGGTGAATATTTAATGCGCCGCTCGCTCTCAAAGTTGCCACTCGTTGAAGCCAGATGAGCTCTGTGGGGACTTGCTTTGTCGGAAGAATGTATGTCAGCCGCATGATACCCACCCGCAAACGGCAGCGAAAATGTTGGGTTAATTAAAAAGGCAGCGTATTAAAATGATGACTTAATGTGCAAGTGTATACACAGCCAGAAGTACATTGTCAGAAAGTGAAAACTTCAGGTCAGAACGAGAGGGGCACTCACTCCATTCATCTAATTAATTTGAGAAATGAATGATTCAACTGACTGTGGTTGGGTTGAAATTGCATACATTTGCCACTAGTTCATTTCTTTTGGCATGATGCAGTACAATCAAAATGACCGCATATTTGGTCTCCTGCATACCTCTGAATCACACCAAATGCAGACCAGCAGGCTGGATTAGCAAAATACGGGCTGCATGCCCCTTGAAGCTATTTACTACTTCTGTGTACTTCTCGTAAAAATGGCTCAGTAGAACAGGGAACCAACTACACGGCCTGAGCTACATGGGCAACATGCGCACAAATATAAGAGCTCAGCCGGTTAGTTAAGTCATAAAAAACCAAAATCTTGAGGAAAATGCAAACTGCGCAGAGGTATTAAAATATGAGGTGCCGTTTGTAAAATGTTGCACCTTCCCTAACCCCCCGTGATTTTTCCATATTAAGCATCAGTAAGTGAAACACATGCGCTATATTTTTCACTTGTCACTTTTTTTCAGCATTTAGAGATAAATTTGTGAAAAAACTTACAATTACTTTTCTTACAGTAATTCTGTCTCAAAATGACATTGAAAAATGCTGATTTACAATACATACCGTATATATAACATATTAAATATTTATGTAGAAGTTAACTGTAAGTCTAAATGTAATATGTAAGCCTAATTGCTAAACATAAATGCAAATGCTATATGCTAATGAAAATGACAGATGTAAATGTTGAGTGTGAATTTTAAATGTAACTTTCAAAGTTAAACGTAAATGTAAATATTCATGCACTCTAAATGATAAATTTAAATAAATTACAGTATGTTAATGAAAATCTGAAAATGAAAAACGAACATAAGTATTAAATGTACATGTAAAGTAAATGTACAAATTAAATGTTTGGAATATATGCTAATTGGCTTTGTGTATAATCTCAGGTACTGTATAATAATAATAATAACAATAATGCATCAGTTTTATATAGCGCTTTTCTGGGCACTCAAAGATGCTTCACAATGGATACATTATTCATTCACTCACACATTCGTGCTCTGATGGTGGTAAACTACGTTTTTGTAGCCACAGCTGCCCTGGGGCAGACTGACGGAAGCGTGGCAGCCAGTACGCACCTACGGCCCCTCCGACCACCACCAAACATTTACACCTAGCCATACAGGAGTGTTTCTATATTGCATGTTTTTGTGGGTGGGGGAAACCGGAGTACCCGGAAAAAACCCACGCAAACACAGGGAGAACATGCAAACTCCACACAGAAAGGCCCCAGGCCAAATTCAAACCCACGACCTTCTTGCTGTGAGGCAGTAGTGCTGACCACTGTGCTACCGTGGAGTAGGAAACTGTCAAGTATATGAAAAATCCATTGTCTCAATGAGGCGGCTCGTCCAAGCAAAGTAAGTAAATACATTGCGATGTTAACAGCTAGAGTGCAAAGGTAATATGAACTTTAAAATTATATTGTTGGGATCACAGTTACTATTTTTCATGATCTGGCAGAAAATGCAAGTTTATGCAATCTCATGTCACGGCTGCGTGTGATAACCGAAGCAGTGAGACAAACCACTATGAGTGGAGGTATAAGGCCTACAGTTTCTATTTTAGATTTCAAAATGAATATGAGGTTAGACATGTTAAGCAAGCACTCGTGCAAATTTAATATCTTGGTGACAAAAAACTCCAGTCGCAAAATATGTTTTCAGACTTCATTTACAGCTTAAGTAGAAGGCTTATTCCACTAGTGAAATGTTACTGTTAGCATTTTTCAAGCGAATGTGATTAGCATCATTTTATAAACACCATCCCTAATAAAAACAGCCATCACCCACTTCACAGTGGGACTTGAAGTTCATGTAGTTTAACAGCACCACAACCTTTCTCTGCGCCATTAATCACTATAGCTGTGTAAAAATGAAAGCATGACTGAGTCTGTCTTCCTAATAAACATGAACCTCAACACTTCTGGCCACTTTGGAGTGTAACTTTCACAAAAGTGAATGGAGAAGATTGGTCCCAGCAAAGGCTGTAGCTTATCATGATGTAACTCATAAAAACCCTGGGTACTTGGACTGAATGAATTATGATTTTTTTTTTTTTTTTTTTTGCGTCAATATGAGGAGGCAATTAGTCAAGGACCCAGAGAAATGGGATAATATTTAGATTTTTTTTTTTAATTTCAAACAAACAAACACATTTTCAGACACACACCTACACACACGAATGCATACACATTCACACACGCACTCACCGCTGCTCTTTCCCGGATGAGCGTGTTTAACGTGCCTCATAAAGTACATCTGTGTTCCCTCCACACAAAGAGCCACAGTCACTTCACACCCCACTTTACAGCACTGACAGCGAGTGTAAGCAGGTCCTTTGGAAAGACTTACCCAGCGAGAGGGCGAACATTTCTGGCCTGCCGTGAAGCACAAGAGCACAATCCCTCTTACACATCGGGGGCCATGTTGGAAACCCTCCAGCCTCCGCTGCCCAAGGCCTTTCAGCAGCACAGCAGCGCTCCGAAATCCGTCAGATCCTCCTGAAATCGCCACTCTTACGCACAACCCTGAATAAGTGGGCATCCATCTGCGTCATACCCACTGCCACAGCCCCGGACGTCACACACAAATTGACTGATAGATTCATTGATTGGCTGATATTGATCTGAGTGCATTAGCTAGCTGACTCAGGAGCTGATAAGGCAAACGTCCGCTGCTGTTTTTGATTTTTTTTTTTTCTGAAGCAGGGAAATATTACAGCGAGCGAAATCGTGAGGCGCCACGGTGCCTTGGGGCTTCTTCCATTCCGGATAGCAGGCCTGCTGCTGCCCTCCTGTTGTCTCAGAGCCCGACATCCCAGGCTTCCTGTTTCGGCCCGATGGCATCCAATCCCCCGCTCTCCGTCTGCCGATACTGCTCTCCGGGCCGATCCGATACTAATTATGTTTATATACGCTGCATATGTCTACATTTATGCCGTATAAATACTCCGAGCAAGAATGCCTGGTTGAAGCCAATTGATTTTCCAATAAAATCACCATTATCAAAATAATAAAATGGAATTTATAGTCCCTCTCGATTATTTCACAGCAAAGCAGCGGCCAATGCTTAATTACACACAGTTGGGTTTGATATATTCGAGCAAGGAACACCTTCGGTCTGCTTTTGTTGAAGGTGTTTTATTCTTTCTGTAATTATATAGAGTAATGGGTACATAACCCTGCATTAAAGGAGATTGTTTCTCCTCAGGAGCGCGAGAGCCCAGACAGCCAAACAGTTTCTTTTTTATTTGAAGGCCATGACAGAGTATAACAGGACAGAAATCCTTTGATAGTCTGCTAACTTCAAACTGAAAAGGCAGCCATTATACATAATAAACGGACGCTTATCGATGTAACACTTAAGGCCTTGCATGTTTAAAATAACTGTTATTGCTGAACTGTCTCATTGTTATCAGTTATATCTTGGAAGTTACTTCAATCAGCCACTGCTTTCTGCCAACAGTTGTCACTAAAACAAAGATGAATGAAGAGAGATGTAACAATCAATCCAAATAAATAAATTAGCAGAGTTATTAACAAACGCTGCATGGCATGGACATATGGGGTAATTCTGATCTCCAATAAAAATGAACTTTGCCAGAAAACATTCAGAACAGAGATGCCAGCAGTCAAACACGGTGCTTTAAATCTTCTGTGTTTGAAGCGTCGGTGCAGTTCTAATGTTAGCAGGCAATAGAGACCCACACCCCTGTGAATGATGCCCCCTGTGGCCAGGATGCTGCACTGCACCTGAATGGGGGGGGGCACTCGGAGGGAGGGTATGAGCTCCCTGGGGAGCAAGGGGACGGTACTGCTTCCGTTAGCAGGGGGAGGGGCAACATTGTGTGACTGACACAGCTCAAATGCTCCGCCCCTCCACTCTCCTCCCCACCCCCCACAGAAGCCTGCGAGCCCGGCGTTATCAGCGCTGGCCGGGATCAGCCTCCACAGCAGCGCCGAACGCTCCCGCGGCCTCCGCAGACCGAACGCCCCTCCTGCAGAGCGCTGATACCATTCAGGTGCATCTCCGGGAGGGACGCCACAGCAGAGAGCCGTGAAAACGCTCTCATCCAAAACCTCCGATCAAAGGGAGCCGCGAAAGCACACCCCCACCCCACTCTCCACCCAGGCACCCGCACGATCCCGCTGACACTCTGTTTTAGTGCTTCACTGCTACAAAGTCACAGCATCTCCAGTGCCATCCCCACGCTGCCATCACAGGCTGAAGTGTCAACTACCCAGGCATTAAATCGATGCCAGATGTGAACGCTTATTTAGATCAATAGATTTATATCAGAAATAAAAAAATTGTCTTTTGGAAAAACTGTGGAAACAACACCTTTTTGTCTCGAAGTTGCATCAACCCTAACTGCTACAAGAGCATTCTTCTTTTTTTGGGGGTTCTGGCAGTGTGCAGTGAGCACCTCATGCCAGTATCCAGATGACCTGCAGCCATCTAAAAAATGTTAACGGATACATTAGTAACCCGATGACTAGCCTGCTTTGCACACTACTAATCTCATTCTTATACCAAGTGAATCAGTTTTTTGGCATAGATCTAGAAAATTTACTACATGTATGCAATTAGCCTCCATGCTAATGACAAGAAAGTAAGAGAATTCCAATGAATTACCATTTTCATTCCTTTTTTTCAGATGTATATGACTTTCAAGCGATAATTCTGGTAACATGGCAACTTAATGCAGCATATGTGACATGAAATACTGGAAAAGCTCCACAGAAGAGCCTGTATTCAGGTAACATTGCTAAATACGTATCACAGGATACCACTACTCTTTACTGGGTTCTGTCCATCCAGTCATTGACTTCTTCCTCACTGGAGTTGAAGGGGAGCTGGAGCCGATTCCAGCTGACTGTGGGCAAAAGGCAGGACCACAGTCTGGACAGCTCGCCAATCCATCGCAGCGCGCACACATCATTCACACACTGTTCACTCTCTCACTCATGGAAAATTCAGTCTTCAATCAGCTTGACACGCAGCTTTGGACTGCCGGAGTAAACCAAAGTAACCGAAGGAAACCCACGCGAACACGAGGAGAACATGCGAACTCCACCAGAAAGGCCCCAGGCTGTTTTTAAACCCACCAGCTTACCTTCAATGGGCGGTTCTCATGAAAAATAAGATCTGTTTCAAGCTTGACAAGCGTAATGGACTAATAATAATGCAAAAACAATTAGTTCAGTAAATAGGCTTTATAAGTTTTTGTGCACTGCTAATCAGAAACACGCATTTCGGTTGTTGAATAGGACACTACATTTAAAAAGTATTTTCCCATAGCTTTGCGTGTTTACATGTTATTCTGTGTCAGTGAGAGTAAAATAAAGGGCTGAGTTGGTGAACTAGAGGTACGTCATTAACCCACAGCCTCTGACTGAAAGCCTAAAATCTATAAGACTAATTAAATGTTTTAAAACGTCCACTTATCTTATTCACAGGAATTAATGTAAGGTAACAAGAAAATGTAAAACAGCCAGTTAAACTGAGCCTGGTGCCTCAACTGGAAATTGTCTTCCTTACAAAAACATTTTGACTTATATTAATTAGTACAGCGTATGTCCATCACTTTCACTGCAAAGAAATAATTCTGTCATTCAAGGAGGGTCCAGGTTCACATGACTACTGGAAGAGATTCCTGCGTCGAGACCATCTCTAAGAGCCCGTGTGGGACTGGAGTATGCAATCAGACCCCTTGCCCTATTGCGAGACAAAGCCATTACAGGACAATTCATCCGGAATTTTCTAGACTCTGCATAGCTGCCTCCCACACCAACAGCTCGCTTTATCGCTTGTGTCGGGTGTGGAAGACGCCGGGCATTTCCCCGTCTATATCGATTTCTCAGCTCCTCAGAGACTCTTGGCGGCTGGTAGTGTTTAATGCGACCTTAATGAAAGTGAGGCGCGCTGATTGGACATCGCGGACTAAGCCTCACCCAATCACGAGGCAGTTCAGGTATCTGAACACGTTCAACATACTTTGTGCCCCCCCCCCACACACAAAGGCTGACAGTGCACCCCAGCAAATGTGAAGCAGCAATTTATGAGCGGCTTTTAATACATTTACACATACATTATTGGCAATACGGACTTCAAATAGAGGTCAAACTGACCTGCGTCTAGTACAGCTAATTTGTAAGACTGTGTATTGTTACAGTGAGTACACATACTGTAGTATAGTATACTTAACGTCATGCTCAAGTAGCAAAAGAAATGGACACACTCTTATATATATATATATATATATTATATCTTATATATATATATATATATATATATATAATATTATTTAATTTCTAGGTGGTGTATTTATTTAAGTAAAGAAAATAAAGATAAGGTTGATGGTACTCGGCCATTAGTCGCTGTACACCTTAAATTGCTTTATTTGTTTTAGTCAGAGCTACCTGTGCCCTTGACCCCCCTAATCAGCGAGCGGCAAAAAGAGAAGATCATTAATCTTGCAGTTGGGCTGACACCATGTTTGAGGACACGGCTCTGCTGGTATTTCTCAAGGACAGCGTGCTGTTGAGGGGAGGGGGGAACTGTCCATTGAGGAAGCACACCCACAGAGGTGACCTGACAGCACAACATTCCAGTTTCAGAGAAGAAGATGAGTACGCAAGTATGCATGCATACACCCGAGAGCACAAATACATTCGCAAGCATTCAAGCTTAGCGCGCTAAATGCAACTACTGCTACTCAATGATGTAAGATTTCAAAATAAAAGCTGTTGGATACCTATCATGTTGCGACTTGTTTAAAAAAGCTCCCCTGCCGGAGCTCTTTTAAATGAGTCATCGCATGATAGGTTTTCAACAGCACAAGATAATACATTTTTTTTTCAGTGTTTTAAGGGTTCAAGTACATTCACTCATTCAGTGTGGCCTAACAATGAGGTAAAATAGTTTATGAGGAATTTTGGCAACCCAAACTGTAGGAGGAGATGCAGAGTTGTAATAGGATGGTTTCAATTTGGTCTGCATTTCTGTCCACCGAAGCAGAGATGTCTATTGAAATTCTTTCAAATATTTCTTATTTCCATTCTTTTCTGCTATCCTGGCATGATCATACTCACATACTGTATGCACGCACGCATGCAGACTCGCACACGCACACACGAAGACACACACACAGACTCACACAGGTCACGTGGTAGCAGTCTTGTAGCTAATGCTCCTGTACGTGGCCGTGTGATAAACACCTGAGTCCGAACTCCAACCCGCCGCCCTCCCTCGGTGTGCGTATGAGAGGCCTTATGTAATCAGGTGCCTGAACCACTCAGAGAAGTACAGCTGCCAGCTTTCCCAAACCCCATACTCCCCAATGACATCTACCACATTCATCTTGAAAACTCTGCCAAATACCTTCCAGATGCACAGGGATTTTCCCACAACTTTTGTTTTGGTCATAGCTGTTCTGCTTCACTTTAATTATAATACATGGATAATAGAGAGTTTGAGGGGTCACTGCAGGGTTCTGCCCCTGTATTCATCATCTATGCTGTACTGTAAGGACAAGAAAAATGCTGGAGAAAGAAGCACAATCGCTGAAAATGTTACATGAGTTACTCGTAAGATTACTGGACATTAGACATTATTGGTGTGATCCCCATTTTTATACGGAAAAAAGGGACATTGTCACTTTGGAGATGGAGCTCAGGTTAAAGGGAATCTTGCGTAGTGCCGTCACTTTTTTTGTTGGGCCACGCGAGCGCATTTTGGAGGTGCGAGGAGGGAAACTATGAGATACATTATAAAGGAAGAACATTCCTTCTCCGTTAAGCTAACCTCCTTTTGAGAAGAAATGAATGGATGGAGCTTCAGCGGAGGGCAGGGGCGGATGTGAAAGACAGAGGGCAGAGAGGAGGAGTGAGAGAAGGAGTGCAGCGCATGGAGAAAAGGTGGCGGATTACGACTTAATGGCTGCAGGATAATGGTAATTTCGCTCGTCTCTCCACTCGCTTGGACTGTCCTAATGGCTTCATTAACACTTACGCTCTCAGGCGGCCCATAGAAGACAATGTCACATCCATCTTAGTCACGTCGCCATAAAACCAGTTAAATACAATTCTGCCCCTCGAACGCACGGGGAAAGGGTGCAGACAAGGGCCAGAAATCAATGGCAGAAATGTATCAACGCACGAAACGACTTCAAAGCGCAGCGCCTTTACCATCCAGCCACTCAGAGGGGGAAAAAAAAAATCGCAAAATTGATTTCTAACAAGAATGTTGTTCTGACTTAGCATAATAGCTACTTCTTGTTAGATCAGCAGGGCAGGCACGCCGCGAGAAGAGAAACGGGCAATAAATCAATCAAGCTCGGCAGCGTCGCGTCAGCTTCCGATTGATACGTTTTTCTTTTCGTTCGCAATCTGGACCGTCAGCGTCCCGCCATCCTGCACCGTCTCCCTGCACACATGGCCTTTAGCCGCAAAATCCCCGCAGCAATTGCGAAGCTAAAACTCGCATTTTCTTTCCTCTCCGTGTCTGGGAGAAGGGACGGATATCCCTCCAGACACTCAAAATGGCACCGTGCAGCATGTGGTCGTGCGAGAGCCTGCCGAGGGGAATAAAATGCGTTAATGCACTTCTCGTGCCATCCACTTCACCATTAATGCGCCGTGTAGAGTCGCTGAAAGTAAATAGGTGAAAAAGTGAAAGAGGAGGATTCAGCTGCTAACAGGCGCTTAAATTATCACCCTCGTCTGAGTAAGAATACTGTGAAGTACTTAGATGCTGCTCTACAGACGGGAGCACTGGCCCTCTGCACTGCGCACTTCTCTGAAAGTCAAATCAAGTGACAGCTTTTTCAATATAGAGGCCCATCTTGTAAACCATCTTCACCTTTATCACACGCTCTTTTCATATCTCGCTGAAATACGAAATGTGCTCTTTTTTAATCAGAAATTTAAAAAGACGAGGCATCGATAATAATCATGTTTTCTGAATTATAGGGCATTTTTGGTGATTATTAATACAATGAAAGAAATACATTTATCAGACCCTTACTGAAGCCAATGAAAGCAACACTTTCAATGTCAAAGAAGACCTTGAACATCTATCCTATTGAGGGGTCTTTCTGTGTCTGATTCTACGCTTGAGTCACTCTTGAACAACAGCATGAGTTCACATTATTATTGCTATGAAGAAATATACAGTTGTTGAGAATCATATATATCAGCAGGATTGTCTGATGCAGGACTATTCCAGGTCCAGTTTCTTTCTTTTCACCTCCTTAACTCTAATTTTTGCTTGACTATCCCCTTATGCAGGACAAAGTCACATATATATTCTGAATCTGTGAATTGCTGCGTTTCACTGAAGCTTGATAACACTCATATTGAGAGAAATATTCAAACCCAGGACACCATGTTTTTATGGCTGCAGCATTACATCAAGCTGAAAATTTCTGAATTTTGTGCATAATTCTATGCACATTGCTCTGTAATTCAGCAGGACATGCTTGGGATCTTTAAGAACCCTGGGATCTCCCCTAGAATTGAAAACAGGCCCGAAGTTCCACAGGTTTGAATACAGCAGCTGCATTCGATGAACACATATTTGGGTCTGTTGGTTTTATGGGCCAAACCGAAGAGGAAATGTGTGTCAGAAATGCTGGCTCCACCAGCAGAAGGGAATAAGCTGCTTGAAGACTGGACACAGAATGATCGGTACCTCATCAAAAATCTCATGTTAACCTAGTAGTATATGACAGAGTGACAGCTGCAACTGAGAGAGCAGTAATGCTAGATAATTGCTGCTTGTGCCATCACATTTCTTGCAATGGTAGGATCAAATACTGGCAACTGATAGCTGTTCTGAGGGATGAACTGATAGGTCAGTTTAGATCACAGTTTTTCTTTTCTTTTTTTTTTTTTGCAGAAACTCAGGATGACATCTGAAAACCAGCACTTGTCCCTGTACATGAGATTGCCTTGTTTAAAGCATATTAATGTTCTACCACCAAAGTATCAACCCTTTGCAAAGTTTTAATAAAATGTAAGACCGTCTCTACAGATAGGACTCATTGCCTCCTCACTTAAGCTTTCCATAAGTAGGTTGAATCAATCAACACCAGAATCCCTTCATCCCATGAATGTAAAAGCACGTCCCCCACCATTTGGGCAAATTGTAAAGTAGATTTCACATCATGGCAAGAGACGAAGCCACCGTTTATGCGCACTGCACAGCATCCAGAACTTCGTGTTTATAATATCAACCTTTAGAGCGCTGAAGTAAATCTCTTAAAAATATACATTTAAATATCTTATGCTGTTGAAAACCCATCATGTGGCAACTTGTTTAAGTCGCCACATGATAGGTTTTCAACAGCTATTATTTTGATGACTTACATCATTGAGTAACAATAGCTGCATTTAGTACTCTGAAGGTTAATTTACATGAACAGACCATATGAGAAATTGGCACTTCCTCTAAACGGCTACATTTCCAAAAACAGCACAGGAGTCCCTCTTAATATTTCTGGAAGACATCTTAAGAAATAAAATCACTAATTATATCTGCTGTTGAACATCTAGCAGCATAATAAAGTGAAAATCTAAAATCAAAGGGACGTGTCCTTAGTCTGTGGGTTTACAACTTCTTCATTAAAGAGTCTTATTTTGCAAAGAACCAAACATGGCAGCAGATGGCCGAATTCAATCCCTCTAAGAAAGATAATTGTTTGGGGCCATGTTTCCATCTGATGGATTATTTTATTGACGAGTGAAACTTGCTTAACTGTTAAAAAGCAGAAAAAGAGAAAACGGACCAGTCAACAATAGACATACAGCTTCCCATGAACATGCCCTGAGTTCCAGGTTATTTAATGTCCTCTCCCAAGACAGCGAGCCTTTGCCTGCTATTCGTCACGATGCTTAACAGCGCAGTAATTTTATTTTACGGAGGTTCTTCTTTCTCTTTTTCCGCTCTGTCATTCTCGGCGGACTCATCTTTCTTATTTCACCACTTGTGTTCTTTGAGTGATCAGTCAGTCCGTTCAAACCTAGAGATCAGATGAAGGGTTGGTGGCGGCAAAAATTACCACCATTATTGGCTACTGCATGTTTTCTTTTTTTTTTTATAGATCAGCCACAATGGCAACAAGACACAAAAAATAAAACATTAGCAGGCCATCTATTTTGGAACAGGCTACTATTTTCACTTATTCATTTATTTATTTATTTTATTTCACTCAGTAATTGCTGTGGTTTGTACAGCGCAGTAATGTATTTTACATTTACTGGCAAGATATACAAAATGTAAAATTAATTCTATTTACAAAGTACAGTACAGTGGATGATTCCCCAATGCAGTCACAAAGTAATGGTACAGCTTACTGCATAATGGCAGGACAATACTGTAATAAATGAGATGACAGAAATTGAACAGTGACTTGTAATGTGGTCATGACTTATGTCTTTACATAGCAGTACATAAGCTGTACTGTAAGTGAATGTCGCAGTTCATGCAAAGGCGATAATGGGGAAACGGAGCACAGGAGGTGTGACGGAGTTTTTACCAAATCTAAATTTCCAACACATTACACAGCAGTATCATTATTTTGTTTTGACAGCACTGCTCATGACTGAAAGCAAAAAAAAAATAAAAAATTGAAACCCACGAGCCTAACTGGGCACACTGTCGCTAAAACTACACGTTCCCGCCTTGTCCCTGTCATCACTGACTCACAGCCAACAAACAACAGCAAGCAACAGCAGATTCATTCACCAGCAGCCTGACACCCACATGCACAACATACTACCACCTTTCCACCCGCACAAGCTAAGGAGGGAATAAATCCTGCAGGGCACATGCTGAAAACATGCAACTCATCCAGTATGTTCCCCAGCAGCATGTTTCTGATTTCATGCTCCTGGGAGGAGATTCATTTGGAGGTAGAAATGGAGTTTAGCCATCGTAATGGACTCACGGCACTCGGCCCTGGTGTTTTCGCCCCAGCAGAAGCTTTCTAAAAAAAAGTTTGCCTGCACCACAGCAGGGCCGAAAAATGCCACCTGGGAATTGGCTCCCAGTGCCCTGCAGCGGCCCACTGTAAACACGCATGTCGGGAGCGGAGACAGACGGCCCGTTCCCTGGGCTGATAAGATCTGTGACAGCTTAATGTCGGGTTGTTAAGATAACAAAGCAAGAGGAACGTAATCCTGCCTCAACACTAGAAGAGCTGTCTTTGCATAATGAATAAGCTGCTAATAATTCACGTTCAAACGGGACCCGATAACTAGGCCTACAAAATCTTGACAGCCGTTGGCATCAAGTGTGCTGTTTGGTTTGACTCATGGTCCAACAGAGAGAGAGATGAGGGAAACAACAGTAGTGTTGGGCCTGAGGTATCAGGTGAGCTTCCAAGCTGCTATACATCTGATATGAACAATCAGACCCCATAACCGTTACTTCTCAGTAAAGCGAGATACCACATTGCATTTTCAATGCACTACAGTGAGCACCGTGACAATTCAGCCAATTCTCAGCGGCGCAATGAACATGTCCTTCCATCGAAGCAGAGGTATCCCTCCTCACTATAGTGCAAAATGTATGAAGGTCTCCACAAGCCAGGTAAAATTCAAGTGAGGTCACAACAGGTTCATCAGTCTCTTGTGGAGGAGGTACAGCCGAACACTGCTACTTTCTTTGACAATTCTGTTTCCTGGCGTTTTTGTTTTGCTTGGCTTTTATATGACTAATCATAAAAGTTTAATCAAGTAAGCAGATAATCTAAAAAATGGAGAGCGAAACCTCACAGTTCCGGGACTAACTCAGTGAATCATCTCATTTAATACACGCTACTCTGAACAGAGGCTGTGACCTTTGAAGTTGTGAGCTAAATTGCTCAGCAGAATTAAGGTAAGTTATTGACTCTGAGAGGCTCAAACTCAATCCAGCCAATCGGCAAAAAGATATGTCTGCAGGCCTTCATGCGTGCTGACTGAAATTAACTGCGCATGGATTTCATTCTTTCCTCAGCAAATATTATTAATTTGGACTCATTCAATTATGTTTTTTCTCAAATTGCAATCACAGCAGTAATTACTCCCTGCCCAGTTGCAATTTTATAGTCTATAACAAGAGAAAAGAAAGTACAGAGCTCGTACATTTCACCATAGCGTAAAAATAACAGGATGACTGGTTAACTACTGTAGATCAAAGTGCCATGTACCTTTCCATTAAAACTGCCCTCGGCTAAAGTATTTTGATCACCCTCTTTTGTAGCAAAAAAAAAGCAGTCAAAGTTAACTGTCAGGAACAATTCTACGCTGATCTTAGAGTAAGATCAAGTATACAGAAATATAAGCCACACTGTACATAAAACATCAACATCAAACATAAATAGAGTGGACAAGTGTATGACCTCACCGCAGTCAGTAATCTGACAGAAAGGTGCAACCATAGATGCATAATGTACTATGTATAAAAAAAAAACTAGAGGAGTTTATCTAACTGAAAATAAATGCCTTAAATCCACCAACACCCTTAACTGAGAAGTAAGACTTAACCCTCCACGTGTAATAAGACAAATCTTCGTAAGCTTAGATGCAGCAAAACAGACAACACCATTACGAGACAGTAAAAAGTATAACCGTACTGAATCATGCTTTCACCCCTGCCGAAAACAACTCAAGTATCAACTCACCGTTTTCGTTTGCTATTTAAGAATTATAGACATAAGGAAATGTTCCCGTTGCATCTGGTTTAGCGTAGACAATGGATTAACTTTTACATTCCTGGAAATTACTTGAGTAAACATCCCGTTCCTTAAATCTGATGGAACACAGGCCACCCCCCTGAGAATGAGGTACTTCACATTTATTTACTCTTGGGTGGTTTAACATAGCTATGTGACCTACGCAATGTCAACGGCGAGCAGCCAAACGAGACACTTCACAACAGCGATCTGTCACAAGAGAGAGCACTTAAAGAGTGAAAATTTTAAAAATGGAGGCTGAACACGGTTCTGTGAGGAAAAATAATGCAAAGGGTGGCAAGAAATTATATTCAGGTTACGTGCTCTGAAATCCTCCAGATCGCTCATCCATCTCCACGCACAGATTATCAGAGATGTATATCCCCATCACTCATGGAAACACAAACAAAAACCCGCACAAACACACACACACACACAAACACACCACACCATGCTACATAACGCAGGAGGCAAGTAGCACGATCAAGAGCCCATCAGGAGTGCTCAGGCAGAACTCAGTTTAACTTCCATTTGCATTCGCTAATCAGTTACAAAGGTCCTCATTAGTTCTGCAGTAAATCAGCTGTCAGTTATCACTCAGAGGAGTGTGGATAATGGCAGAGGCCAGAGATACAGCACAATATCAACTTCCTGACCACCACCTGTTTGGAGAGTACATTTCAAGTCCCCTGGCTCACTTCTCCGGGAAACCAACATAATCTCAACCCAAATTGTCGTATGATGCTACCTGACCAAACATCGATATAGGACAAATAATGAGATTTCTGGCGTCCGTATTTGATGTTTATGCTCAGGGTTCAGGGGTTGGGGGTGGGGTTCATTCTAACACGTGTCAAGTAAGGACACCAAAAGTCTCCTTTTTCGACCAATATTGATGTTTGGTCAGGCAGCATCACTAAACACTGTAATAAACTCTCACCTTTTTTGCCAGTTATTTTAACTCTAAGCAGAGTCCTGCGCGCATTTAACTGTGGTTTGCACTTCACATACATGGAACTCTGTTGGAATTCTTATTGTAAAATTACAGTTAAATTCACTGGCAAAAAAGGTGCAAGTTTAAAACAGTGTATGAGGAGTCGGGATGAGAGTGGGCTCTGCATACTCACAGGAGACTGATAGAGGCTGTGACTGGTCAGGAGAGCTTGCAAACTGCGGGAGACCGGAGGGTTGAGGGGCTGTATGCAGATAAGCCGTTTTGGCTCTTTATTGGGTCAGCAGGGCTGCCAAACAGTTTCACTAGTGATGGTCGAGTCACTGATCCAAGCTCCAGCGTGGCTTGGAGTCCTAATTTTCATCAGGAAAGATTATGTTGGGTAGAACTCTGCCATTCGGCTCCCGAGCGAGGCCTACAGAATAACCCCAAACCTTCCTTAGACTCTCCGCCCCTCCCGACTTACAAATGGCCTCTTTTCCTTCATTAAATAAAGGTTAAAAGCACAGAATCCCTGGTAGCAGAAGATGTTTTCTATGAATGCTGTGCTCACAGATAGAATCCTTCCACTATAGCAGCCCGGCATCATGCATCCAAGCAGATGCTCTGCAGAGTCGTGACTGCGGAGGGGGGGGTTCCAAATCAACACCATTAATAGTGGGATGGAAGGAGGGAAGCAGCCCAGGCCCCCATGATGAGGCTCGTCGGGGCCACTGCTTTATCATTCCACAGCATTCGGCTGTTTCTGGCGGCCGAAGCGCACGGACCCCAGGCGGCGGCGGGGGCGGTTGGCAGCCGGTGTCCGAGAGATCGCCTGCCAACCGCTGCGAGGCCCGCGCCGGAGTCACGGCGCCCGAGCAGAGGGGAGGTGGATGGCAATGAGATGCCAGCAGGCCGCCTGGCACAGCGAGCTCTTCGCGCCAGGCTCGACTGAGATTGCAATTTATCGGGACTTTCTCTGCTGCGCTTCATAATGTAGCAAACCCCTCTCCACACTCCCCAGCGCCCCTACACCTGCCAAACCTGCAGAGGCACACAGAGCACCAGGGCTCATTGTGGTGGGTCTGCTACAGACCGGGAGAAAATGAGCTCACTGTGACTAAAGACAGAGAAGAAGAATGAGACACCGAATAATATCTCTGACATCTGCAAATGCACCGTGGCAATCAGACTGTGGACTGAACCCGTCTCCTTTAACTAACTAAACTGCTTCCTGACTTCTGCCTCACATTAAAGAACCAAAAAATTCTGGCCCAAATTTACTAAGACCTTATGCATGAGCAAAATCTATTTTCCCTCGCAGAACTAATAACATTGCCAGTGATTGGCCAGGGTAATTAGTTTGCACCAATCGCTGGCAATGATACTGGTTCTGTATGTGCTAAAAGGCCTTTCGCACTTGCAAAATATCTTAGTCAATGTGGCCCTCTGCGTGCAGAGATAATGGAGAATTACCCAAACGGTAGGTTTTAAATAGGTACTCATAATGAACTGCACCGTAGTGAACTGTTAATTCCGTGATTAAAAGAGCAAAATGCCAGCCTTCCTTGGTCACACAATTTCTTCACAAATGGAGTTTGTGATTTCCTATTTTTACTCCAAGCATCTTCAAACAGGTTTGCCTGACTTACTTTACATATTCAATAGACATCACATCACTGTGGTTAATGATGATGTGAGATTTTACACAGTTCTGGACAAATTAAATGAATTTGCTGGCATGAATTATTGGAGCAGAGGTCTACGCTGAGTGTAACTAACAGAGCAGCTGAGTGAGACACTGGAGGGTCGTGGTAATCCTTCTGGGTGACTCATAAAATCAAAATGTAGGAACTATCACCCCACCCCACACCCCCCCAAAAAAAATCCAGATAGGTGAACAGCAATGCACATCTGCGAAATCATTTTTCACACACATTAACTGTTATTCGGTACATGCTACATTAACAGGATTTAATTTAACCTCAGTATATGACCACAGGGCCCAGGCAAAGCCTTTCCCAAAGGGGTCCCGCTGACAGCCATGATCAGCGGCAGGTTGAACAACCCAAACGAGCGCCCCCTCCTGTTATAGCACGCCATCACCCCTCAGCAGCTGTGTTAGAAAACGCCTGCATCTAACATGTCGCGCAGGGAAGGAAGAACAATAATCTTCCATCCATTCATTTCTTTACATAAATCAATAAAGACAAGCAAAAATACGCTTAAGGTGTGATGTAAGGTCAATTTGATCATAGCCTTAAGGTCACTGGGTGGAATCATTCACAGCACTTAACCTTTATGGCATCACTAAAAATTCAAAAGCGCAAATAGATAAAATACATAACATGTTAAATGGAAAGAGGGATCACCGACACCAAACAAGTCTCTCTCCCCTTCTTCTACTCTATCTTCCTCTCTCTATCCCTCTCTCTCTCTTTCCCACTCTCTCTTCTCTCTCTCTCTCTGCAGACCTCATTTCGCAGGTAGCGGATTTTCTCTCGCTGCGAAAGCAAATTCTACCTGATTAAACCCTACATTTGCACTATCCAAACCAGCATGGAATTAATCAAATCAAAATCAATATCAAAGCACAGTAGCAGCCATCATTTAAAATGCAGCCATGAGGCTAATACACCGTTACTCAACTGAATTCTCTCTCAAATGTACACGGAATAAAGCAAACAAATTTGAATTAAAAAAATTATTTAAGAATATAAAGTTCAGTGTGAATGAAGGTATTGCATTTATGTGGGAGGGAGAACGTATTGCGCATAAATATGTACAATATTTGACCCATAAATTATACAGAGACAAAACGAGACAGGATGTTCAAAATCCATTTTGAACGTCAGTTAACAGATAAAAGGCATGTGTTCTAAACTCTGCACAATAATTTACATCAATGTAGATCTTTTCATTTAAGCCACTGGCCGTAACAGTACTTGGTAAAAAAGACAACATACTGAATATAAGAATATAAGTATAGCACGCAACCAAAGATCAAACCCCAGATCAGAGGGACAGTATACTGCAGGGCGACTGACCCCAGAGTTGGACCATCACGCCCCTAGCAGCCTGAACATCATGCAAAGTACATGTATCTTACACAATGGCATCAAAGGACTGTGGCTCCCGTTCCCCAGAAGAACTTTTATTGATGTCTTTAATGGTGTTGATGTGTGTAGAACCCTCTTCAGTAACAGCAGAATTGATCTTGTCCCTGACTGTATTACTCTGCATTGCGTTAATGGTATGACTTGCAGTACCCAATGAATGTCATGCAGCATGCAAATACAGCAGTCTCTGCATTATATAGCCAGTTCTTATCAAACTCGCGCTTAAAGTTCCACTGCGTTTGCGTCTCTGATGTGTTCATGTAAACATGCTGCCATTAGCAAAACTGTTTTTTTTTATATTAATTTGGATTTGGATAATACTAATTGTTATAATAGTAATAATCACCATTATCATTGTCATATTGTCATGAACAAAGCAATGACTGCTAAGAAAGGCAAATCCAGCTATTAAACTGGAGCACCTACCGTATAACAAAAACAGTCACTGTACTATTATTATTATTATTATTATTACTATTCTTATTATTATTATTATTATTATTATTGTTGTTGTTACAATTTTTTTTAAATGGTAAAAAAAGTGCAATGGCGAGAGGAAGTCATTCAGCTAACACTGATTTGTTCCATGACTGAAAGCTCACATAAAATATCAAGTCAGGCTATTTGGAGCCTTCTCTCCATATCTGATAATCTATGACAGCCAACATGTCTGCTTCCTGTATCACAAAATGAACAAACAAATAAATAAATAAATTGCCGTGGAAAAGAACAGCACCAGAAGCCCTCCTGCCTCATGGACAGGCCAGATCACATCACTGTCAGAACCAGAATCATCTGACAGCCAACTGGTAATGCAGCCCAGCTTGCAAGCTCAGGTAACTAAAAACTTGCAATGCAGATTATACAACACTAATGTTTACCACAAGCGCTTTAAGGCCATAGTCCCGTAAAGCTCCTGCCTACATACAAACAGAAGCTTGATTGAATAGAACACAGCTAAAATACCTATAATTTATGAGAAACTGAGGCTTGAAGTAGAAAATGAAAAAAAAAATAGAACTTCCTCCTCGGGAGAGACTGATGACTTCCTTATTTACAACTTAAGTCAAAAAATCCATTTGGACCCTATATGCCGCGCAGATGAGGAGAACTGAAGGTGCGTCGCTCGACTGGTGATCTGAATTTAGATGAAAAGGAATAAGCCGAAAGGACATCCGTCAGAGAGGACAAACTGAGCATTTCATCAATCATATTTATATGAAGAAAAACGAGAGCAAAAACAGCAGCCCAAACACAGCAGGCAGCGATGCTGGGTGTGATTTAACCCTTTAACGTGTGAAGTCATGAAAATCTGAGAACAATTTTTTAAGGGCTCATTCTAATGCTGATGTACCATCACTTAGAACACTGAAAACTGAATCAGGAATCGGAAAAATTTAAACACTGCAAAAAAAAAAAAAGTCCCTTCAAAGGGTTATAAGTCCTTTGAGGGACCTTTGTTCAGTATCCCTGAACTCTGGTACGAGGAGCAGTGAGCACTATATCCAGGATCCGTCGAAATGACACTGTGCTTTCAAGTGCCATGTGAGGGAGGAGCATGGAGAGGGAAACAAGGGGACCAGACAGGAAGAAAGAGCCAGAGGGAGGCGTGGAGAACAGGAAAGGAGAGCAAGGCAGTAAAGCAGAGCATCTGAGAGCAGAGGAGGAACAGCTTCATAGTAGCCTATACTGTGTCAGCAGCAGTAATAGCAGCCATGATGGTGGCATTAGTAGTAGCAGCATAGTGCACTGCACTCCTCAAAAAATGGTGCTCAAGGTTCCCTGTGATTCCTTGTCCAGCCAAAGGCTAATTTGTCAGGCAAAATGGTCTTGTGCACTTTCACACTGAACAGCAATGATACAAGCTTCCATTATGAACTGTTAGTCAATGGCAAAATCAAAAGCCCTTTTTTCTGTGACAATACTTTTCATCTATTTTATTTCTCTTGCTTACACGTTTTTTTTAAGTCATAATCTCAGTGCCGACAAGGGCAGTAGTGAGAGTAGCAGCCGCATCATTATGCGCGTGTCACATTAATGTATGAACACAGACACACCGACTCCCCCTGAGTTGTTTCGCGAAGTCAGTGTCATTGTTTGTCTCATCTCATTAATCACCACTTGGGGGCGACACTTTTTCTTATAAACAATAGTGCAAATATTGAATGCTTTCTGTTTCACATAGGAGACACTAATATAAACAGTAAAATACAAATAAATAAACCGTAGTATTTCATTTGCCTCCAGTAATTATTTCATAATTCATGCCATAATTGCAGGAGAACCAGAAATCATTAGTCTCCATGCAAAAAATGTGCTCAGAAAACTAATCATGTCATTTCAACTTGCTCTACTCAAAACAAATTCGACACTGTAAAAGCAAAATCGAATAAATGAAAACCGCATTACGGTTCTACCGAATATTTAATCTACAGAATTGGCATAATAAATTATGCACAAGCAATAATTATGTTTATAAATTACTGATGAGTAAACAATTCAACCAAAACAACTGTTGAGCAATTTAATAAAATTGATCACATTTTAAACCAAGGAATCTGCAGATAGAATATATTCACAATAACCACCACACAATGCACTTTGACAGCCAAAACACCTGCACCAGCTCAACTTCTATCAAACCACACGGAAAAAAACACGTGATTTTGTAACATGAATAGATTTTAACGTGCTGCTAAATAACTGCTATTAAGCCATTTACAAGTCGCAACAAACTTGCATGTTGTCAAAGTCCAACACATTTAGCCGCTAAATTGCCCCCGATCTGAACGCTCCGTGCACCTATTTCAATGGCTGCTTGATAGAACAGACAGCAACCCGTCACATATTTAATATTTCACATACAGTAAAGAGGAAATTGCCAGTAAACGGATGCAAAATACATATAAAACACACGGCGCCGAACTTCTCCCGTCAATGCGCGGCGGCACTAGGTGTCTCTCTGTACGCACCTCGCCAGTACTTTCTAGTCGGCTACAACATACAACCACGTACCGCTGTACAATGACAATGGATTATCCCCACGACTGACAGAATCCAAAATTATGGAGCCCCCACGCCGTTTCCTGACGCAAACAGAAAGCAAGTACAGCGCATATCCCGGGATGACATACGACCAGAGCCGGGGGCACTGATGTGGCAGCTGAGATCGAAGAGAAACAGCCGGCTCGCTTATGACAAAGACATTGAACATGAAGAATATAAATATACACTTTCTACGCACCACTGTTGCTCCAATTCCCAGTCCCTAAAGAAGTCAAACTCGAAAAGGTCCATGGCGGGTCCCTTTAGCCTGATTCAGTGAGGAACCGGTGTCCGCTGTACGTGTGCGTCAGCCAGCATGCAGCAAATGTATGTGTTTCTGCTCACTGTAACGAGCTGTACTGTAGCTACGTGTTCGGCCGGGCTGACACACTCGGTGAGGGAGACGCCACAGCCCCGCCGCCGGCCGCGCGTCTCCGCAGCGCGCAGTTACAGGGAGGCGGAGCTTCAGACAACCAGAAGCCGTGACATGGAGCCAACATATCAGCCACAGACGGATCTGGCTTATAATATTCAAATAGCAAAATTAAAATGACGCCGCGGCTCTGCTCCTCCCTCTCATCGTTGTCAAAATCAGCTGTGCCACAGTCTTGCGCTGTTATGTGGTGAGGGCGAGATAATGGCTGCTGGGGAGCTATTGATTGCTGGTGGCGTGACTCGTCAGGGAGTTTCTTCAGGACAAAGCATGAACTCCCGTGATGATGTTTGCTTCCCTTACGCGATCTTTGGGTTTCGATACGTAAATTCAACGGAAAATATACATTTCCCTCATTTTTTCCCCCCAATTAAAGGAAAGGAAAAAAATAGAGAAATAAAACTGCTTCCACTGCTAACACAAATAATGATAATAATAATTATTATTATTGTTGTTGTTGTTGTTGTTTATTATTATTATTGTGGAAGGCATGTGGAGAAGGTCAGAACACAGAGGGCATGGGTTCGAATCTGGCCTGCGGCCTTTTTTCTGCAGAGTTTGCATGTTATCCCCATGGGGTTCCTTCCGGCTCTCCGGTTTCCTCCTTCAGTCCAGAGACATGTACAACCCCAATTCCAAAATAGTTGGGACAAAGTGTGAATTGTGAATAAAATCAAAATGCAATGACTTTCAAATCAAACCAGCCAGTATTTTATTCACAATAGAACAGAGATAATATAGCAAATGCTGAAACTGAGAAATTTTACACTTTTATCCACAAAATGAGCTCATTTCAAATTTTATGGCTGCTACAGGTCTCAAAAAAGTTGGGACAGGGCCCTGTTTACCATGGGGTAATATTCCCTCTTCTTTTAAACACAGAGTGCAGGTGCCTGGGCATTGAGGAGACAAGTTTCTTGAGTTTAGACATTGGAATTTGATCCCACTCTTATTCAATACAGGCTTCAAACTGCTGGAGAGTTTTGGGTCTCCTTTGATGGACTTTTCGTTTAATTATGCACCAAATGTTCTCAATTGGTGAAAGATCAGGACTGCAGGTAGGACAGTACAGCATATGGACTCTTCTACTATGAAGCCATGCCATCGTAATTGCTGCAGTATGTGGTTTTGCATTGCCCTGCTGAAATACACAAGGCCTTCCCTGGAGTAGATGTCATCTGGAGGGGAGCATTTGCTGCTCTAAAACCTTTATATACCTTTCAGCATTCATGGTGCTTTTTAAAACATGCAAGTGTTCCACACCATATGCACTAATGCATCCCCATACAATCAGAGATGCTGGCTTTTGAACTGAATGCAGATAACAGGAGGGGTGGTCTTTCTCCTCTTTAGCCTGGAGGAAACGAAACCCATGATTTCCAACAAGAATGTCAAGAATGTTGGACTTGTCTGACAACAGGACACTTTGCCACTTTGCTACAGTCCATTTTAAATGAGCCTTGGCCCACAGAACACGGCGGCGCTTCTGGATCATGCTCAACAATGGCTTCCTTTTTGCATGATAGAGTTTTAGGTGGCATCTGTGGATGGCACGGCGGACTGTGTTTACAGACAGTGGTTTCTTGAAGTATTTCTGGGCCCATTTAGTAATGTCAATGACAGAATCATGCTGGTGAGTGATGCAATGGCGTCTGAGGGCCCGAAGATCACAGGCATCCAGTAAAGGTCTTCGGCCTTGTCCCTTACGCACAGATTTTGCCAGTTTCTCTGAATGTTTGGATGATGTTATGCACTGTCGATGATAAGACCTTCAAAGCCTTTGCAACTTGTAGCGGAACATTGTTTTTAAAGTATTCCACAATCTTTTACGGAAGCTTTTACAGGTTGGAGAGACTCTGGCCATCTTTACCTCTGAGAGACTCAGCCTCTCTAATACATTCCTTTTATAGCCAATCATGTTACACACCTGATGCCAGTTAACTTAATTACTTGCTAAATGTTCTTTCAGCTGATTCTCTTTTTTGAAATTGCTTTTTCAGCCCTTTTCTGCCTGTGCCCCAACATTTTTGAGACTTGTTGCAGCCAGAAAATTTGAAATCAGCTCATTTGGTGGATAAAAGTGTAAAATGTCTCAGTTTCAACTTGTGAAATGTTGTCTATGTTCTACTGTAAATAACATATTGGCTCATGTGATCTGAAAGTCATTGTATTTTGATTTTAGTCACAATTTACACTTTCCCAACTCTTTCGGAATTGGGATTGTATATCAGGCTAATTGAAGACGCCATTGCTGAAAGTACTTAAGTCATAAGATGTTCATTTTGATAAAATTGACATACAGTAGAGTGCAGTGATGATGATGCAGCACCACTTTTGTGTAAAAGGGGTCATAATATGTTACTTCTCTGATATATTTGGTGAAAATGCATTGAGAAATACTATTGAGGCAATAAGAGCAAAAAAAATCTTTCCCATAAGTACACTGAGGTAAAAATATGGACAAAAACACTGAAAACATGATTTTTATTATAACCTGTAAAGGGTGTTGCAAACTTTTATCATCATATATATATTTTTTTTTTTTTGACAATTGCATCATCATGTTTTAAGGTTCATTTCATGATTATTTATGCTAAAAATATTGTTTAAACTGGTTTGAGGCTACATTATTCTGCAAAATTACCTCTGATGATCAGCTGTGCTGGTATATAAGGTGACATGAACAGTGTCACATCATTAAACATGATGGCACGACGGAGCTCTCTGAGATCGTTCGGAACAACACTGAGGCCTTACATGATGCTGAAGACATAACATGCTGCCATGGCACGGTAATAAACACCATCAAGTGTTTCAAAGAGACCAGTTGGCTGAAAACTAGTGGCAATAGAGGCGCGAAACAGAAGTAAAGTGCCTCTGATGTTTGTTATCTGTCTGTGACAAGTAAAGAAAAATAATCTGTGGTCGGCAACACAACAACTCCATGATGATTTTTATGGAAATGAAGGTGAAAGTATTAAAATCTACTGTTTCCAGACACCGGCGAGAAAATGGTCAGATTGATTGTGTTCCTGCTAAGAGCTGGCAAAATGAAAAAATGAAAAAACTTAATACTTATAGCAAATAAAAAGGATTGGGCACCAATGTACTGGGAACAGGTCCTTTGCACTGATGAATCAAAAAGAAAAATCTTCTCACCAAAATACCGAACTTATTTTGGGTTGTAGAGTTGGAGAACATTTCAAAAATGACTGTCTAATCCCGTCAGTGAAACATGGAGGTGGTAATATTATGGTCTGGAGTTCAGTCCGCCTCAAATGAGCCAGTGATCTCATAAAAATGGACGGAATCATGGATCAAAAGAAGTATCACAGGATCCTTGTGAGGCACACATTACCATCTGGAAAGAGACTGAATGGGCAGGGATTATATTTTCAATAAGATAATGACCCTAAACACATTTATAAGATGTGCAAGAATTATCTCAGTCGAACAGAAACATCTAGTGACATAAAAGTTATGACTAAGCCGACTCAAAGTCCAGACCTTGGTCCGATTGAGTAAATCTGTTGTAACATTGAAAGAATCTCTTTGGAATGAAGGTGAAACCATATAGAATGGTTTAGCTGATGAGGAAATTGAAAAATGAAAGATCAAATGCTGCAATCAAAGGAAAGGGGGGCCACACTAGATATTGACTTTTGCTCTCAAAAAGACATTATTATTTCTGTTTTTACCATAAATTGTTATCGTTTTACTTATTTCTAGTTAATTGATCCAATATTATATTAAATAAGTTTATGAATAGTACTTGGATTCTGATTTATCTTCAATTTGTGAAGTGTATAATCATAACTGCACACTACTGTAGGTGACTATAAAGTTGTTTCCCGATCCTTACCTCACGTTGTGTGGAAATATGACTTTTAGCACCAGGCTCTTTAATTAGAGACACTGAACTGCTCAAAGAGTGCGAGTGGAAATGGATTGTGCTCTCTGTGATGGATGAACAAACTGTCCCAGGTGTGTTACTGCCGTTTGCCCTTCGTCAGCTGGGATGGACCCTCACAAGAAAGAAACAATTCAGATGATGGGCATATTATTATTATTATTATTATTATTATTGTTGTTGTTGTTGTACTTATACAAATGCCCCATACAAATTGGTTATACATTTTTCAGCTCTTATTGTAAATCTATTATGTTAATGATAAAATATGCTTTCTGTGGGATTATTATTTGATTAACTATTTGCCAACACGTTAAATCAACGACATTTGTCTTCAGATAATAATTGTCTCTTGTCAGGTATGGTGGATGAGCACTGGCCCAGGTGACACGCAACATAACAGAAGTACAGAATTACTTCATGCCTCATTAGACTGTAATGAATGAATGATGGCCTATAAAATAATGATGGTATATGACCAACATGTGAAGAACACAGAAAGCCACAATATTACTTTCAGGACTCCTAATTGTAATTAAGAGCAGGACAGGAGTCCTTCTGGTGGACGCTGTCGCCAGTGTGCTGTATGACTCTCCTTAGCATGTCATCGTGTCTCCATGTCCCTCTTGATTTACTAAGTCTCCATATGGTGCCTCGAGTAACACAATACACAACAATATCACTCCGCAGCTATATCACTTTGAATATGAAGCCTGAAGGTCTTTCCCTAATTCATAGCATATGCTCCACAACTGTCATGAATCCTTCTCCCAAAAGTCCTCTGAGCAAAATATCACCATTATTTGTGGGTGAAATTCTTCTACAGGATGCTACCTGCTTTAAAGGGTTTATTACTGTCCAAATACTTGTGGTGCCATCTTCACAGCACAAATTAAAGCGAAGTGTTGATGGCAAGTTTTGCAGGTTTTCTCAGAGAAGGGAAATTGTACTCCACAAGAAAAGGTGTTGCTGCATTAGCCAACCAATCACAGTTGGCGTGAGCTCCCTCTGTGCTGGAGTATTGGGCCTTCTGAAAGGCCAGTGCTGCTAATGTTTTGTTAGTTAATTCAGTAGATATGCCAGGCAGTCCCTGTATTAACCTGGCCTTTACATATTTTATACTTCTCCCTGAGGAAGCTGAGAGTGGCAAAGACCTCTCTCTGACATCAGTTGAGCTAGCCTGCTGTCTTTACAAGAGTTTAAGTGGCTTTACCCGCCAGATATGCCTGAGTGCCTGGGATCCCCTCGCTTGATGGTGCACAATGCACCTGACATTTTGTTTACACTGCTTAGCCGAGCACCACCTTCCTTTGCCTAATCGCTAATTCGTTGGCAAATTCAGTCAATTTCCTCTGGCACTCGTGAGCAGTAGAGAGGCCTCAAATAAGGACAAAAAGGGTGCAAATCCTTAGTTTGAGAGGTTAAATGCTGCAGTATAACGTGAAAAAAAGTTGAGCCATTTAAAGAAAGCATTGGAAAGGGTCGGTCTTGAGAAGCTGGTAAGTAGCAGATGAAAAGAACACAAAGGTTAGCTGGTCTGGTGTGTGTGTGTGTGTGTGTGTGTGTGTGTGTGGGAATGGTTGGCACATTGGGAACTCCGGTTTTGTGTAACCCCTCAGGGGTTGAATGCCATTATTTCAAGGAAAGAGGCTCCCGTGGATTGGCAGCTGAAGCGGGACACGGCCCTGCCAACAAGCAGTGACAGTAGAGTGGAGACGAGCAGCCGGCAGGCGGAAACACCAAGCAGCCGGCACATCTTCAAGGGTGGGAGAGATGGGTGAAAAAGGCAGGATCCCCTAAATGAACGAGCAAAGCCATTATAGCAAATTAAAGCATGGGTCTCCCGCACTCTGAGATTCTCCAGGCCAGCCCATGCCAAATCATTAACAGATTGCAGAGATCACCACAGGGCTCACCTCCTCCTGAGCCTGGCTTTGCCTGGGGCACTGCAAAGCATGGAAAATGACAGTTTCCACCGAGGAGAAATTAATTCCAAGGAAGTAATGTTAGGCTGTCTGCTTCCTGTATGAGCAGGTACATCTGCCCAAACTGTCCACCAAGGGGCACTGTGATTTTTAGATGCAGCTGCCTTTCCCCTATTGCTTCTTTTTAGAATATTTCAAATAATTTCAGCACAATCCGTAAATTCTGGGTTTTGGTTAATTCATTAGTTGGACCATTGACTGTGTAAAAACATGGGCCACATAACCGCTCCTCAAAAGTGAGGCAAAAACATCTTGATTGACATCTAATGGCTGGCTGTAGTAAAGGTTATAAGCCCAACGTTTCTATGTAAGTGGATGGGACATGGACCTCACAAAAAAAAAACTCAGCAAATGTCAAACAATTTTTTTCGGAAAACAGTTTCTGTCATTTTAAGTTCATCTTATCATGCTGATGTAGATTCAAGGCTCATTTTTTTCTGACAAGTTTGGTTTTAATCATCTATTTGATACTGCTGTATTAAAAGTGGGTGTAAAGACATGATTTACAGCTGTTAATAACAGCTACTCTCCGAGAAGTCGTCTGCTGCTGATTTATTTCTGGGAATTGTGCAGCTCTTGAGTGTGATCGGCAAAAAGAGATATGACATTAACGTTATACATGCATTTGTTGCTAGGTTCCAGTAAAACTCAGCTCATGGTTACTTTGGTAGTCTAACAAAAATTGACATTAGAAAGGTCTTTGCTTTGAAGTGTCATGTACTGTTAGCAGCAGTGGTATTGCTGAAAAGTAAAACCAGTCAGCAAGCTAGCAAGTTTAGCAAGACTCAATGACAGGTCATTGTAGATGGCAACAGAAATGAATGGTAAATATATATTTTCTGTCGACATAACTAGCATTATGTGCAATTAGCCGCAGTGCTATGTTTAAGCAAAGAGCTTTTTACCATTGATTTTTGTTGCTATCCAGCTAAGGTCACATATTACCAAATCTTGCCAGCTAGCAAAACCAGTTAACTAGCAAGCTCATAAACATTGAATTGAGTTTCAATAACAGATCATTTAGTTTGCAAGCCAGCTAGCAAAGCAGTTAGAACTTACATTAAAACACATGATAGTGGGGAGTCTATTTACCCATAGATTGTATTTATTTTCCTGAGCCAGAAGGGCTGGGGCGGTTTTTTTAAGTTGGGTTGTATGAGGTACTTACTACTTAGTCAATGCATTAGCAACCAAGCTGGCAGAAAACAGCTGGCATGAGTTTGTAGAGGCAGGCAGGAACACCAGCCACTGGGAGCTATGCAATATACTGCTCAGGATGAATAAACCAGCGAACGTGTGTTAGCCTCATGCCACTGTACTTGAACAAGATCCCAACTACCAAACCCATTAACAAGCTTTCAGTCTTTGTAGAACCAGTCACTTGTCCATGTATGACAAGTGGTGTTTACCGCTAACACTGCTGCTGCCAGTTAAGCAATGTAAAAAGTTCAGGAGATGTGATTACGTCGGAGTGGGGTGGATGGGTCACAACCCTGCAGACTCTGGCTTCAAATATGCAGGATGGCAGCATCTATATGAAGGATATTTTAGCTCCGTTCATGTACAGCCTTCGGAAGTAGAGATGCATCGACCATCTTTATATGCAGCGCAGTCTGTGAGTTGAATGTCTTATCATGTACATTGGCATGTAAAAGTCATTTCCCCCCTCCTTATTTCTGGTGTTTCGACATGTTCATCACATTTAGTCGTTTTTTCTTTTTTTTCAGATTGCAAACAAAGTTTAGTTTCAGACAAAGATAATTTGAGTTTGCACAAAATACAGTTTTTAAACGATAAATTAATTTACTGAAGGAAATGGTTTTCCTTCACCAAGTGACTGTTTTGGTCCAAACCAGGAATCAAGTTCAGAGACAGACCTGCAATACACTGGTAATTTATTGGCAGCAGTACAGTAATGACGGGGACGGACCCCAGAGAGGATCGACCGGGACGGAACCGCGGAGAGGAGGAGACAGTTCAGCGCTGATGTTACAGGCAATACTTGGGTTGTTGAAGCGCTTGCCAGCACTGGACTGCCCATGCAGAGGGGGGTTGATTCTTGAGAGAAATTTTGTCTCTGTCCTGGACCCAGCTCAGGGTTAGAAGCCTGCTCCTTACGAGCTTGATAAGGAGAGAAGACTTTGTCGAGAAAACTAGATCTCAGTCCGAGGCCTGGACTTCTGGAACAAAATAGATTAAGATGACTTGAACTTGGTCCCAATCCTGGATGCTGATTTGGATTGGAAACTTGCTCAAATTACCTAATGATAATAAATGTTCAAAGAGACAATGGCTCTAGCTAAAGTACTTGTTGCATTAAGATGAAGAAGTTTAACATGCATTTGTGGCAGTTGATGGGTCCTGTCACTAGAAATGCCTCCTAATAAGTACGTGCCCTGGCTACCTTACCTACGAGCCTGGCTCTTTGGCAACGTGGTCAGCACGTGCGACTCTTAGCTGGGAGTTTGGGGTTCAATTCCCCGCCTCGGCCCTCCTGCAGCCTGCATCACATATAACTAGGATTTGAGTGTGAATGCAAATTTACAGTCTAGCAACAAGCACATGTACTTAAATGCCTGCCACTCGCTCATTATGAAATGACCGGGTAATGAGATTCAGCCGAAAGGGGAGACACGCACAAGACATACACCAATCACAACACACACGGTGCTGAATTGTGAAGAGGCACCCTGGGGATTTACACAAGGGAGGAAACGTAGAAAAAAGCCATTGCTGTCAGTAGCAGAGCCTACTCAGGGTTTAGTTGATAATTGCATAAAATTAAATATGACCCCAGGCTTGATTTCTGTCAGCCCTGTGGAATCACTTAATATTACTCACTTATAAACTTTCAAGCAACATAAAGTTGGCTAAAAGGTTTCAGTAAGCTGCACGTTGCACGGCAATCAAAAGAAAAATGCTAGAAGAGATAAAAAAGAATGTTTTGAAAGATATTAGTCTGGAAAGAACTACAAAGCTACTCCTTGTTATTTTGTTTTTGCTCATGTTCTCCTGCAATTTTTTATGAAGACCTGTCTCTGTTTTTTTGGCCAGACCACTTTTACAGATGTCAGTGGCTGAGTGAGTGAGTGAGTGAGTGAGTGTGTGAGTGAGTGAGTGAGTGAGTGAGTGAGTGAGTGAGTGAGTTATATCATTGGTCGGCTGGCCAACTGCACTTTCTCCATTGACTGTTGCTCTTTCACACTGATTTGGAGCAAAATAAATTTATTTTCACTCAAACAAAGCTGTACTATATCATGTAATATGCTTCAGAACTCTCAAACATTATTACTAAGATCAACGCAGACACTTTTCCAAATACTTATGCAAATACAGGATTTTAAATCCACTGATTATCCCAGTAACTTAGTAATTTTGCACATAGTGTTACGTTCTGAGTGGTTTTTTTTTTTTTCATTTTTTTCCTCCACGATCTGGTTATGCACGTCAGTGTTTCCTCCAGTTTCTCCTCATTGGTTCTCATTGTTTGATTACAGTCTCATGCCTCCCCTTTCTTTGATGTTCTCGCTCTCACCTGTTTCCTGTCGTGTCAGTGCTGTCCCACGTATTTAAGCTCTTGGTCCAAGCATTTCCCTTACTGGATCATTACTGTTATTGTGCTTTAAGCCTGTTCAGCCTGAATGCTTGAAGCTCCTGTCTTCAGAATAAATATATATATATTGTAAAAGAAAACTGAGTCACCACTGATGAGGGATTTTTCCTGTTGTCAGCTGGTCCAGTCTCTCCTGCCTTTCAGTTGGAGAATGTGCACCAGTCCGCCATGCGCTGCAAGCCACAGATTTCTTTTCGGTACTGATGTCAAACCAGTCAACTTACAATGGCCGCCTCGTGCACTGTGTTCTGTTTACCCCTCCCCTGTCTCACACTGCCCCCTGACCATCCCTCTGCCTAACACCTGTGATGTCATTGTCTTCAGTTTTGGTCAACTGCAACTTGAGTTACGCACGATGCCTTCCTCTTCGACCTGGTGGACAGAGTCCTGGATGATCTGACCAAGTACCATCAGCCTCCTGACCTCAAAGAGATCTAAGAGATCTGGCCCTAAGGATGGACACTTGCCTGCAGGTGAGACGGCTGGATCGGCAAGATTGGCTTGTGTTAAGTGCCCTTGCAGCTTTCAGTGGATCTGCACTTGGTTCCCTCTTTGCGGTTTCTAACAGATAAGCCATACATCCTCATTACACCGCACCTGTGGGCAAGATGTGGATTTAATATAATATTATTATATTAATGAAAAGCACTGCTATCAAAAAAACATTTAGGAATCCTCCATCTATATCTATCCATCCATTTTCTATACTTATTGTTCCTAGTCGGGGTGTCAAAGATTGGGGCCATGTCACGGTAGATACTTCCTTAAAGGCATGATTAGGTAAAACACACCCTGCAGAGGTCATACATTAATTGCTGGGCGCATATCACACTGACCCACATAATGTTACCCAAAGGAAGGACCTCAGCCAGGAATGATACTCACTGTCTTCGCGCTGCGTGATGATACAGTTGTAAATTCTTACATGAACAGAAATACCTTAATCATATTAGTTATCAAAATTGAAGATATCTGATCTCAAGCTTGCAAAAGAATTAATAACAGAACTGTTTTTGTTTTGCGTTTAAGCGGAAGATATAACTGTTTAAGCCTGTTGACACCTCATTGTCTCCACTGGAAAAAAAAAAAAAACCTTCACATTTCTGCGGTCTGCACGGAAATTTTATGGTGGACTTTGACACGCAGCACTGATGGATATAATTTGTAGTTGTGGCTCAAGCCTTTGATTGTGCGCTTGGCAGTGCATCGTGTCCTTCTTTTTAACTTTTGCCTAACCAGACAGCTGCAGCCACTGAAAGTGAGGGAGAGAGAGAGAGAGAGAGAGAGAGAGAGAGAGAAAGAGAAACACATCTGGTGCATATCAGCCCGATATCTACACATGACACAGAAAAGCACAGTAACACACACAACGATTCAGAACGAAACCGAGAGAGTAAAAAAATGCAGGAGTGAGGTGGTTGAGATCTGCCTTGCTTATAGTTCACATTGTACGTCCTCTGCACACACTGTGGCTGTGGTTGTGCAATGGCTGTTTCCTGCCTGTTATAAATAAGAACCAGCCAATCTCCGATGCAGCCATCGCTCCACAAAGCAGAATCTGACCTTGTTCTTCTCCTGCTGATCCAAGCTTTTCAGGCATGATTTTTGGTTGGGAAAAAAAAAGATGTTTAAAGTGTGTGCTGGTATGCAAGGACACCAGTTGAGCAGGCTGACGTCTTTTAAAGTCACGGAGAGGTCAGGGAATGTCTGTAATGCATTCTTGTCCACCTGGTACAAAGAATTTACCCTGCGTCCCAGCAAGTAAACAAGATTCCACCTAGAGGGATGAAATATTTATTGCAGTAATTACTGAGTTTTCAAAGCCAGATATCAGGGTCAAAGGTGCTATTTTTATATCATAGAGATGTTTTTTTCTTAGACCTAATTAAAGGTAGTGTAATCCATGGAGTATACAAGCCGCACTGTGTAAGTCAAGGGTTCCCAAACTCAGTCCTGGGGCGTCCCTGCGAACGCTGGTTTTTGTTCCACCCTGGTTTGCAATCATAGGATTTTAACAAGCTGTTAATTTGTCAATTTGTTAATTAGGTGCGTTTTTGTTCAGAGCAGCAATTTATCCTACAGTATTTTGACAGATATGCATTCACACAGTGAGGAATAAATTCCACATCCACATTGCAATATATGAGTAACAACTGCATAAAAAGAGGGAAAAAATGTACCCAATCAAAGGTAAAAATCAATGGGTTCGTAATTGGTGAAACTGGGCAAATGGCTGCAAAAACGAACAATTTACTAAACAAGCAAATGTGACAGAGTCAAACCTGTTCTATGTTATGTTTTTGTGACTGAGTGCAAGCAAACAATTTTGAAAGAATTCTAATCACCTGTCTTCAGTGACCTAATATGTAGGTCACTGATTTTCTCAGTACCTGATCTGATCTGTTTAAAAATTTCATCACCTGAAATTGCTTTCCACACAGAAAAAAAACTTTATATGCAGGGGACTTTCATTCGGTCTTTTATTCTTCATGGCACAAATGGATATTTCTATTAAAATTTGGCTTAAAATAGCAAATAAAATATTTAAACATAAAATGCACCCAAATTGGACAATTTAACAGCTTGTTAAACTCCTTTGATGGCAATTATGGTTGAGACAAAAACCAGCACAAACAGGAAGGCACCGGGACCAAGTTTGGGAACCCCTGGTGTAAGTCATTACCCACAAAATGTCACTTGGTCACACTAAGGCACTGGTCAGTGTATGTAAAGAACTTTGCAGAGGGGGAGCCAATTACAGAATCGACAATAAGCCTCTAAGGCACGTTTATGATGAGGAGGATAAGAAGAAATGTACCTAATAATTTGCTCACTAATAATTCTGCTTCTTGGGATAGACAACTGGAACTTTGAGTAAGAGGTTTGAGCAACGTCTTCTTCTCCTAAGGCAATCCGGCCCCAGCTGAGACAAAACGGCAACCTATATACTCAGGACAATCAGGTCAATCAGGCCCAAGGCCCCGCTGAACACGCCAGAAGGCCACAGTGAGAAGAAAACTCCCCATTGGACAGAAACCTTGGACAGTGATCAGCTCTTAAAAAGGGGGGGAGCCAACTACCTAAGGTTGGCCCTGGAGTGAAAAGAAGACGAAGCGAACGGGGCAGTATTACACTCCCAGGATGAGGAAGAAGGGGCGGCGAAAGTCCGAGACGCTGGGCGAGCGGATTCGTTATTGCACTTGCTCAGCGGCTGGGTGGCCCCCAGGATAGGACCAGGCAGGGGAAACCCCATAACGCTCGACAGCAGGGTACGCTGTAACACCAGGCAAGCAAATACTCTGTCCTGCTGGGGAAACACAGGAGAAATGACTTCCACTTTCCTGGGCAGAGTTTTCAAAAAAGTTAACAAATATTAAAAAATGGAGTGATCCGCTGGCTCCTATGTTAGCTGGATCATCCTCTTACAAACTGGGCAGAGGTTGAGCCAATTTCTGGATTGAAGATGAGCCAGTAGGGTGCGTTTACGATGAGGAGGACGAGCAGTGTAAGAAGGCACGGTGAACCCACTGTACCTAATAATTTGCTCACTAATAGTTATGCTCCCTGGAAGAGACACCAAGGAGGAAAATTAGACACCTAGATAGTGTGGCAAACTCAAATGTTTGGTGGAAACCTATTACCTCAAAAAAAAAAAAAAAAAGGAATCCAACTTAATTTTATTGTGTGGATGGTACTTAAAGAACATGAGGTAAAGTTATTTTTACAATGTTTTTAAGTGCAGTGCACTTCATGCAACACAAGATCACACAGTTGGCTCACAATTTTTTGAGGTCATCAGTGTTCACAAAACAACTGAGTGCACTACACTATCTGGGTTTACAGGGTAAGAGGTCAGCGTAACCCCTTCTAGTAAGACAATCCTGCCCTGACTGACACAAAACCAGAAACCTATAAAGACAGGACTATCAATGGAAACAGATGATTGTACTGAGGGAATAACAAGACAATCAACCAATTAACCACCAAACTTACGCAGTCTGCCAAAGCCAATTAGGCCGACACGAGGGTTTGTTACAGTAAGTCCCTTGGGTCCAGAAAGCCATAGTTTCCTATTTTGACTTTGACTATGCTCTTGTGCATTTGATCATTCCTGTGGTGCATCATAGCATCATCTGGAAACACTGAGACAATTGACAGCATTGATGAATTTGTGATGGAATTTTAACACAATGTTATAAGATGACATCACATTTTAACAAAACAAATAATGCCTGGTGTCTGTCATTGCTGTTCTGCCATGTAGCTGATAGACCATTAATGTAGTAAAAGGAAGTTAGTGAGTGTCCATTGTTTGTTAGCGGAGAGAACTGCTGAATGTGCCCTCCTGCTGCTGTAACACAGTGATCTAACTGGGCCTTTTTCTGCCAGCCTGCTCCTCCGCCATCTCAGTTGGATCACAACAAAGGGGGCCGTGCATCGCTCCTCTCTCAGCCCTCTGTCCCAAATCTGCATCGTTGACCTTTAGAACAATTCACTGGGAAATGAGGGGAACCCCTGGTGGGGGTGCTTGATCATTATCATTAATTAAACACTATACCAGGTTAATTATGATCAGCAAAATAAAAAAATACTATTGAAAACATCTTTTAATATTTGACAATTGACAGAAACACACTGTATTTGTCTCCATATTGAGTGAAGACTGTCATCCATTCTGCAAACACAAATGGTCCAGTCAGACAGGAAGGGTAGTCTTCTGTCAGACCTGCCAGATTTCAGCGGTAAAGCAGGAATGGAAAGCAATGGGCTGTTTAACAAGCTAAATGAATACAATTTTGCATCGTTTCTATTGACCTGCACGAAAAATAAATAAATAAATAAATAACCTACGAGCGTAAACGTGCATAACATCAGCATCATTTTTCAGAATTGCCGATGGCAAAATTCATTTGATGGAGCAGAGAAGAAATGGAATGGGAAATGCTTAATCTGAATCAGCGAGGTCGCAGGGCCGTCTCTCCAACCCTTTTAATCTCATCAATGCGAATAAAGGAGTCATTATGCGCTCGGCCCAGCCAGTCTGAGGGTATGGCCTCCTAATTATCGGACTGTAATTTCAGAGTTGATTATCTTCAGGCAGCCGCGGCCGACTGAAGTACCTGGGAAATGCGGCCTTGAGTTTTCCCTCCTCGATTCCAGAGAGCAAGGGTGCTCGCGCCCCCCCCCCACCTGCCCCATGCCCCCCAGGTCCTGCGGTGTCTACGCTCGACTGGGCACGTCTGCAAAGCACCGCCGCCTGAAATGTACGAGCTCTGACCTAGTGCGTCTGACATGTGTGCACGGCCGTCACAACAAGGTGAAGGCAATCTCCACTCACAGCTGGAGCCGTTGTGTTTTAATGCGTACCGCTGGACCGGCGTCAGCTCATCACTGGAATTAATTGCATGCTAATTGCATTGTCACAGATTCTCAGTCTTGTCATAGTAACTGCACTGTGAATTTATGTCTTCCATCAATAATTTGGGTTCACATTGTGTTCATGTGTGTTTATGAGTGTAGGTATTCATAAAACAAGCATGAAGCCATGTAGACCCACCCATGACGCGTAATGTGCATGCATCTCGCAGAAAGTCCTCACTGAACATCCGTGAGTGAGTGAGTCAATGAGTGAGTAAACACAGCCCATGGCTGCAATGTGTAGTGCTCTGAGAAATCAAAGGTTCCCATGCTGCAAACTCATGGATATCGTAAAAAACCAAATGCACTCGTCATAGCAACCTCTTATGTGGTCGCAGAAGCATGCAAAATAACGTTTACATATTGATCAGACAACAGCTGAGCGAGTGAGTGAGTGAGTGAGTGAGTGAGGGATTGAGAGACTCATTAGTTTACCTGAGCCCCCATAATAACTCGTATCAAATCCGCAAGTTAAAAATGGAAGAAAAACAGGATTCACATGTGAGTTTCTGACAATTGTTTACATCACCAGGGTTAATTGCATTATGATAGTGATTGCACCTGAATCCACCATAATGAAAGCTATTTACAACATACTCTTCTGCGATAATTGGCAATAGGCTCAACTACACCTCGGTATCATCTGCCGCTTGAGTGCTTTACCTGCTGAGTGACAGATGTTAAACAAGGTGCCTGCTTTTCACAAGCCACATAATCTGCTCTTGTCCTGCTTAGGAGGCCAAATCTCCCTGTCAGTCCATTACTTTTCTCTGATGCAAAGAAGTCAGCCAGTAATACTCATCTCATTTCCTCCCAAATGCCAGCCTTTTGATTGCCTTAAAGGTCTTCATCATGAGTGAACTGTATTTCTGCTGGATGGAAACAAAGATTGGCGTGACACAACAAATAAAAGATGCCGTAACCTTATTTATCTCTCCCTGTCTGTCTGGTCCAGTCATTTCTAATCCTGCAATTTTACTGGGGCAGAATGGCAGGGGAACATGGTTGTCTGTTGATTGGGTAAGACATGCTGTGGAGAGAATGAGGTAAAAGTGATGGAGAGTTATGGAGAGTTTCCTTGTGATTATTCAGACACCTATTTAAATTCTAAAATCGAGACAGCCGAGGGATGGATTTGATATGAGAGATGTAATTGGGAGCACATACTGTAGGTCCATGAAGTGTAAGATCAGGCTGTGAATAATGACTGAGCTCCCGTTTTGGCCTCAGTGACCATAACATCAGAGATGGCGCAGCTGTCAGCAGGAACATTTATAACAAAACAGACAAAGAAGACAAAAAGACAAATAGCTGTGTACCAAAACCAAATTGCCTCTGGCTTATTTCGATATGGAAACCTTTTTGGCAGAGTTATGTTTCTGAATAGCAAATTCAAAGCAGCTATTGAGATACAGAGGGAAATAAGGGTGTAGGGTTTACAGAATACAAAGTATATTCCCCTAATTGCTGAATGGCCTAGAAGCAATTTCCATACTAATACATAAAGCAATACAACGCCACAGCAGTTATCTCCCCATTAGATTGACTGAGTGCGAACATGATTCGGTAAACACACTTCCATATACAGGAGCACAGAATCAACTCCTGCGCTGGATCTCACTGACACTGAACGGCAGAGGCTAACTGCTCTATATCAGAGAAAAGGGGAAAAAAACCATTGGATTGTGCCAAGTTTGAGCCCTTTGCTTTGTTTTCTCTGCAATTCAGTCTGACATCATCTGGTAACGGCTCATAGAGAAAGTTCTTTAGCACATAAAAAGTAAGGATAATAATGACCACATCGATGGGGGCCTTTGAAGTAGAGCATCAAATAATCCCAGCTGTAGGGAGCTGGTTAAACTGGAAATGCGGGTATTTTTCAGCTGGGATACGGCAACAGTCAGAGGGCAGAGGTGCAATTATTCAGTCATAAACTGAGCATATTTTAAAAGATCCAAACGTTATTTCCCAACAGCTGTGGCTTTTATGTGGTAATCGGTGCCCAGTGTTAAGACTTTCGATATCATTGTCTCAGTGATCAGGAGGTACCCCATCACTGCTCAGGTAAACATCTTTCTTTAAAGTCTCCACTCCATCAAGTGAAATACATTTAAGTTGTGACAAATTTAGTGCTGAGAGTTTCCAACTTTTTACACAAAGCGCATTGCAAATGAGGGGCCAAAAACCCACAAATGAAATTGGCGGTGACAGCATCAGACAGACTGGAGGTGAATTAGTGTTGATGTAACAATGTTACAGCGAGGTAGACCTGGTCAAATATTTGGATTTTGAAAACTCAACAGTGGCATTTTAAATGACCTATTGGCCCTGTGTATCATAATTCCATGTTCAATAACGCATGGAGTTGTGCCTTAAAGGTCCGAAGTTATTTTCATACTGCACTCAGCTTTATCAGCCTCCATCAGAGGTTATTCTGCTCAAAATGTCATGACCCCTAAACATATGTGCAGCACAAGAAAAAATTAATCTCAGAATCACATGCAAATCTACATGTCAGGATGAGTGATGTTTTTAAGTCAGGCTATTTATTTCAATGAATCAATGATGATTTCCAAAAATAGCAATTGTACAGTCGCACTAAAGTTGACTGAAGTAAAAGTTTTTGACTGATTTCACCCCTGTCAGCCCTGAGTCGTGCCCAGGAATTTCCTTAAACGACTATAATTTGGAAAGCCTTACATTATGGGTTATAGGTATGAAAATATTTCCCAGGAGCACTAAAAGAAATATCCCAGGAATAATGGGAACAGTAAGTGCAGCGGACATCGACCAAGTCGGCGCTTAATCACTGGACCAAAGTCCTTAAAGGAACTGATTTCTACCATTGCTTTTTACCAGTGAATTTCCAGCTCAATTTTCTGCCGAATCTTTAATGACTAAGAGGCTTAGCACAGTATTCATGGACGCCTCTTGAGAGTTGTGATAAAAAAGTGCATGCACTTAAGAAAATTAGGGCTTAAATCCGGTAAATGTTAGTATTTAATACAAGGAAGAGTAAAGACTGTTAAATGTGAGCGTGACAGGCAGGGAAAGGTAAAAGGGAAGAAGCTCTTGACTTAAATCCCGTCACTCACTGACAGTGTGGCGCGAGCTTCCTGGTTCGTTACCTTGATTCCATAGCGGGCCACTGTTGTTGTACCTTGATAATATATCATTACTTAGCAAATCCTCAGTAATCCAGTACTTATCCTCAGTTATCCCTCAGTGCACCTCTGCCCCAACTTTTTACTCAATATCCAATTGCAAAACCTGTCTACACTAATGGGTAATGTGCAATAATATGTGAACTTCTCTCAATTACCGAGTCCACTCCATATTAATATGATAATAGAGGTACAAGAGGCGCCATGAAACACCACCGCTTCTGGCTTTTTCTTTTTTTTTTCTGGCATCAATTTGAGAATCTCCAACAAAGCCCATGGTACTTTCTTTAATTTATTCCTTGAAACAAATAAGAGTCATATCATGAAGCCAAATTATAATAGTGTGCTTGCTCAGCAGGCAGGGGAAATTCACCCATCCTGACAGTTAATAAATATTCTTTAAAAAAATGAAAAGAGAAAAAAAAAACTTTATGGTGCAAGGCGCAAAGAAGATGAGTTCAAGAGTGCTGTCAAAGAATGCTCTTCCCCCAGAAGCAGGTGAGGATGCTCAGGGAGTATTCCCAAAGGACCTCTCCTGGCAGCAGCTAGATCATTACTGTAAAAAGTAGTCGACAGTCTCTACTTCCCTGCTCTCGCTCCTCTCGCTGGCATTCACAGAAATACAACACAAACATGTTTCACCTGAGCAGTTTCCCCAACTATCCAAAGACCCTTTTCCCCTTTTCAAACTCTTTTTTTTTTCCAAGAGAGGCACAGGCACATTTTCAGTCAACACATCAATGCCTTAGACTCAGCGTCTTCAAGTCCCAGAGCCCCCACTATATTACTCCTCTGGCGAAATATATCCTAGTTTCTCCCGAACATTAGCAACTGCATGACCTTTTAGTGGCCGTGAGGGACACAGAAAACTGCTGGCGGTTGTAATGAGCCATCTGGCCTGAGTTTCTGATGGTAACATGAAGTAAAATCCCCATCAATCTACCGCAGGATGAAGGTATGACACACCAGGACATGCTGGAAGTGATCTCCGCAAACTCATACTCAACCTCTGCCAGTGCATTTTACAAATATCTGGCTAATTAGCGCCCTTTGGATCACCATATTTTCCTTTTTGTGACATCCAATTATTTTCACCCAGGATGCTAGCAGAAGAACTATGTGGATGCTTAATCCAAACTCAAGAAATAGATTTTTGTTTTGCTCTTGCGTAAGTCCTAGCAGTTTCCCTCTGTGGCACAAGGACAGTTCCTGCGGAGTCGTGTTCTGGCTGCAGGCCCATACATGCGGTAACATACTTCATGTTAAATCTATCGGTGTATTGACAGCGAGCATTCACATAATAATGAAACATTGAACTCCATATGCTGAAAAGTCTCAAGAACAGCACCCAGGATTAAAGTGAGGTTGGGATTTGAATGTTACACAGCTGTAAGAACAACAGGGACATGTATCAGTCAAACAAAACAAACAAACAAACAAGACACAAATTGACAGTTGACTTAAACAAATTGGACTTCCTTGCTTGTACCTTCCAGTCCAATGCCTGCCATCTAAAAGCATTTTCAAAATTATCTATTAAAAAAAGAGAAAAAAACAATTGCTAAGCTTAAAAAATGCACAACATCATAAGACTAAGAAATAAATTACATTTTCATGTAAATAATGTGCAGTAATTGTATAATATTGCATAACATGGCTGAACAAAGAGTTATAGAACCAGCATTATTCTGTGGCTAATGTGCACTGGTTCTATTAACACGTCGGATATAGTATGCTTCGACCTTGAGTACATACTTACACTGTTGGAAACATACCTTTTCTTTTTTCAGATCAAAAAACGTCAAACTTATTTTCTGTTTTTAATTTATGGTCCCTTCGGAAACATGCTGAAAGTAATATTAATTTCTCTCCATATTGTTCCTCGCAGTACCTCAACAGACTGCGGTACCCTTCCTTTGGAGGGAACTCTGGGGATTTTCTTCGGTGAAAAGTTGGTAATGCTGGGCTCAACACGAGTTTCTTTTGTAAACGTCTCAGAGAAAAGAAAAATCATGTAAATTCTTGCGGGTGGGAGTTAGTCTCAATAGGCACATCTACCAAGCAAATAAATAATGCAATATCAGCCCAAGGGATTGATAGCACATGGGCCTTCAGAAACACACACATCGCAGTGAAACGGGGCTGTTTCTGATGAGATGGAGCTGAGCGCAGAGGTGTAGGTTTAATAAAGTTAAGTGGTGCGTAAAGGAGGATGATTATAATGAAGGTGGGGGACACGGCTGCGTAAGACGACTCCCTGGCTTTGATTGCAGCTGTGTTTTTCTTTCTTCATTCACTGCCAGATGAAATATGTCTCTAGAATGTTCCTCTCACCCTGGGCCAAACACTACAGACCCCGGTCTGGGAAGGAGTGACACAGAAAGCTGAACTCCTCCTGTGGCGTTACGCTCTTTCGCACTCTCTGGTGCTAGGCAGGCTCGTGCTGAAACATTACTCATTCATACTCACATACATAGTCACAACACATGAACACACACACGGACACATACATAAATATACATGTGTACTACTAACACATAAACACACACACGCATACACAAATACATGCATATATATGCACATGTACAATAAACACACATACACACAGGCACGCACACATAAATACATACACACACATAAATATGCACAAGTGCAACAAACACACGCACGCACGCGCGCACACACACGCATACATGTTTCGCAATTGCTTTCAGGTAGGTCATGAATAAGACATGAATTGGATCTAATGTCAGTCCAAATGGTTCATAAAAGTTAAGCAATGATAAATGCACCACAAAGAGAAGTGATAAATAGACCACAACAGGAGGACCTGCATTCTGCCTCCGTGCACTATTGTGTTTCATCATGTTCCAGTCTTTCTGACATTCCTCATATCAAACAGGAATATGTAAAAATCTCTTCATTCAGTACGAAACATAATCCTTTGAAAAATGATTCAGTCAGGACAACATATTCTCCTTAGTTGTGATTAAAAACATTTTCCCCCCAGTGCACCAAATTCAGCTCGAATACTTGTCCCACATTATCTTCCATGAATATACAAACCACGTAGTCATAAATTAAATTATGTGAGATGAATTCCAGTCCCACAATGAAATGTTAATGCTGAGTTGTCGTCTTTAAAAACGGTTACGGACAAGATTTATGTCTTATGCTGATTTTTGACATTGGCCTCTACAGGGAATAAAAATGCATCCATGATTATTGCATTACTTTATGAAGAATGCCCAACATGTGGAAAACTACAGTAACAAAATTGAATAAAATGACTACACAAGCACTGAAAGCCTTTTATAGATTTCCAATATTTTCCATATTCACTCAGCCAGCGCACATGCATGACTTGGCTGAAGCCCTCGGTGAGTCAGCTCAGATTAACACCAAAGCAAAAGAAAATCTGAGCTCATTTTCAGACCCCAGACTCTATATCTCTCAGTCCACGTCTTCCTCAGGCGTGTCCACCACAGTCCTCTGTCCCAGTGATGCAGCGCCCCCTGCAGGATTGGGCTGGAAGTTTGCTCTCCCCTCTGACTGGTAAAGTCCATATCTTTGCTATATAATTGTTTTAATTCTAATGCTCCGTTTCATGCTTTATTTTAAAAAAATTTTTATGTCTCACAGTAAATGCAATCATAAAATAATTGTATGGACTCTTCATGTTAAATATCAAATTTATTTTGTTAATTAATTTTTTTAAAAATCTGTATCTGTATATTTAAATGTTGACGGCACTTGTCCCAAGTGCACACTGTGCTTTGAAATTGGAGTCTTTCAAGTATTTTCTGGCTAATGCAGGAAAGCCGAGAGCTTGGCAAGGCAGCCAAGTGGCTTATCTTCAGCACAAACTCTGTTATTGATTTGTAAGATCTTATTCCGACGGTTTGTTTTGGATTTCCATCATTGCATCAGAGTATCACAAGGCTAATGTTAGCTTTAGAAACTAAAAGACAAACAATTCTTTTTTATAATGGCCCTTATGATACTTTTCTCATTCAGGCAGCTAAAAAAAGGCACCGCTCAGTGAGTCAGAGAGAAAGGCCATTTCCCAGAGGAAAGAGGGGCGTGATGACAAGCCTCGTAACCAAAAAATATGCAACTGCATGTTTATTGTGGGCTAAATTTATCTTTTACAAAAAAATTCCCTTAGGTCAGTGCTTCTCAAATCTCTCCTGGAGGACCACCTGTCATGCATGTTTTAGATCTTTCCCTGTTTTAGCACAGGTGATTAAAATGATCAGCTCGTTATTGACCCTCTAAAGCTGATTGATAACATCCTGATTATTTGAATCACCTGTGCTGGGGCAGGGAAAGACCTAAAACAGGCAGGGCAGGTGGTCCTCCAGGAGAGGTTTGAGAAACACTGCCTTAGGTGGATGGCCGGCAAGGTTAATCTATACATGAAGCAGGGAAGCTTTCTAAGGTCAGGTAGATAAAACAGATATATGATAAGAAATTCTTTGATAAAACCTTCATAGTTAATTTGCCCTCTGTGTTCATCTCATTCTGTTTATATGTGAGTGGTGGGCTTCCAAAGTGCAGGACCTGGGGACAGTGCACCAGTTTAGAGGCCAGTGCTTTGGTCAAAAAGCAGCCTTTTGTACAGAGAAATGTATCACTGGGTGGGGGAGCATCTGAAAGGCCAAGGGGCATCCTGATGCTTCAACAAGATCCAGATCCTGGGGATATCCAGGGGAACCTCCGCTTCTGATGGTCTCAGCGGACATCTGGCTCGCAGCATTGACCTTTAGCCCATCAGGGCGAGTCAGTGAGGGGGTTCCACTCTGCAGCCACAGTTTTCATCGCAGCAGCCCTGATGCAAGCTGGCTGCCCAACAGAAATGCTACTTTACAATGCAGTGCATCTTTTACTCAGCCAAAATGGGACGCGAGACGCCCACGTTTGTGTTTCTCGCCAATGCGAAAATCTGACGTGTACAGTATTTCTGCTCTCACGGTGAAGTCACCACTTGAAATAAAAATGAAAAATAAAAAAAGAGAAGAGAGGATATGGGAAGCCAAACAGAGGGGATTTGATTAGCTGACTTCAGAGGCGCAGGCCTACATCTCCGTCCGCTGACGTCTGAGGTTGTGAAACTGAGGCTGTGCTGGATCGTCAATCACAGTGAGGGGAACGGTAAAACACAGCGGGCAGCGCTGACTGTTTACGGAGCGCTCAACCTGCCACTCGTCAGCAGAGGAGCAGCGATCAAACTCCCAACAGCCTCCTGACTACGCCAGCTACACAGGCCACGATGCACTCGAAAGCCTACGCATGTTCCTTCTGTCTCTTGGAAGGTGATATTTTGTTAGCACAAATACATGACCTTCAATGATTCACATAACGTTTTTTCATTATTATTTTTCAACAGGGAAGTGAAAAAACAAGAAACAAATGTACATAATGGAGCCTACATTCCTGTCACCTCTGACAAATGTCACACCTGGTTCACATGCCAGGTTAGTGTGAAAATGAAAAACAAAAAAACTGTGAAACAAATTCATTGCCGTTAGCAATCGTGTCAACGTGTTGGCGAACAGGGCAGTTAGACCTCGTGATTAGGGAGTTGCAAGGATAAAAAAAAACTGTTTTGTCAAACAGTGTTACAATTTTGACCCCATGACTGTCCCAGCATGCAAATTTCGGTAGGTTTATTATTATTTTCAATTTTATCAAAATGCTGAAATTACTTAGTGAGGTGATATATTGTACACAATTCCCTTTTCAATTCATTTCAAGTAGTCCACTACAGCCACTAATTTGCATGACAGTAAACAAAAGTGATATGACAGCAAGTGCTTTAAAAATTATAATGTTTTGATCTACAATGCTACAAAATCTCTTTGCATACTCTGTATTTTTAGAGGGTTTTTTTGAATAATTTTAAGTGGACACTGTTAATTAACTTGCTAATTTATTGGTCATTAATGTTCACTCCACGAGCATTAGAACAACTGCTTATCCACCATCACACTACAACCTCATGGGCATTAATAGCCTCCACTTTTATGGCTGCCCACCAGATGTTAGAACATTGCTGTGGCCATTTGCTTCCATTCCAGTGAGAAAAAGTGGGTAATTAGGCATTGGTAAAAAAGGTCTTCCCCGCTCACGCCAATAGTGCTTGATGGGGTTGAGGCCAGAGTCGGGCCCGTTCTGGTCTTTCCACCTCCTCCACAACAATCACAAAAAATCATGTACAGACATGGCATGAAAATTCTGTCTGCTCATATATGACAGGGTCTTCTGCTAACTGCTGGAGGAGTAAAAGTATCTGGAGGGTCATTGAATGCAGTAGCGTCAAAATTTCCTTCCAGTGAAATTAAGAGCTCAGTGAAAAGACCCCATGAAAAACAGCCCCAAACCATTCAGGGTCAACATGTTGTTGATCATGTGATGTAAATGCTACGCAAGCATAAATCTCTGCTACAGTGCATAATAGCTTCATATTTAACATGGCACTGAGTTTAGCTTCAAGTTAACGTGTTGACGGCTTTGACTGCAAAAGGTAAAAGTCAAGATGGTGCACATCACCATATGCCTGTTGGCAGCAATCAGACAGTTGCAGAACACTGACTAAAAGATAAAATCGAGGTATAGTATGGGTTATGGTACATGGTTATGGTACAGGGATTGTGCCGTAGTAAATTCAAAGCTGCGTATTATGGTTTTGAAACAAACTTAAAATCCATGCCTGAAAAATGCAATGGAACAAAATCAGATAGAAACATTCTTTACACTTTAGAAGAATTTAAACAGTAATTCCTTTACACCCTTCACAGTGAAAACTCAAAGAGAAAACCAGATGTCACTCCTTCCCAACTATACACTCGACAGATTCAAGTCACCAGTCGTTTCTGTCATCACCCAACCACTGAGAGAGGCTTCATTATGAGGAAAATGAAAACAGCTGGTGCCTGAACCAGACCTTCAGAATTCAATCACTTTCTATACCAGCCCTGATGACTCCTCGCTATCGGAAGGTACAAACCACAACCCAGAAAGTTTCTTTCCTGAACAAAAGAGACAGTTTCTCAGTCCAGCACAATGTATTTTTTTGGAACAAAAAGCGCACCTGTTCTATTTATTTCTTTATCTATTTAACTATCCATTATCTATACCATTTCTTGCTCACCATGATCACAGGGGAGCTAGAGCCTGTCCCAGCAGGCTCTGGGCTACAGCGGCAGGGACACAGCTTGGACAGCACACCAATCCAGTGCATGGCTCACACACCATTCACCCACATGCACATAACTACAGCCAATTTAGAGTCTACAATTAGCCTGACATGCAAGGGTTTGAACTATAGGAGGGAACCAGAGTACCCGAAGTAAACCCATGCGAACAAGGGGATAACATGCAATCTCCACGCAGAAAGGCCCCCGGCCCAATTCAGACCAAAGGTCTTCTTGCTGTCAGACAATATTAATAAAATGCTTCCAACAAGAATATTTTGTTTTCATTCATTCATTTTCAGTCTTTATTCATTCAAACTCAAAAGCAAAAAAAGCACATCTCATAATGAACTCTGAACTGGCACTCGACCAAATCATTTTCAGCAAAGTATTTTCGTTTGCAGTCCCCATTTGAGGCTTATTTCTGGGAGCATGTTTTTCCAAAGACATTTAGATCATTATTGCTACACAAAGGGGACATTGGTCATGACCCCGGGTGAAAGCCACTTGTGTCTCCTAACATCGGGCAGCTTGCGTACCTTTTAGAAGAATTAAAGAATTAGCTGTTTTGATTGGTTTAGGATTTGCGTGCTTTCCTTCAATGGCTGTGCCCTATTCATCCTCACCCCTCATGTGATAATGTACCAATGTCCCCCACTTCGAGTTTGCAAGTTGTTGGACTGTCACTTGCTATGTGTCCTTCAGCAATGAGTATTTGCTTGGAAATGCTTTGTCCTTTGAAATGAAATATTAACCTTAAATGATTGTAATTTAAGGAAGTTCTCTTCCCAGTTCAGTTTATAGGAAACTCTCAGTTTCTAGTATTAGAACCTTGTTCCTGTTTATGTACTCTCAGTCTGTTCCTCTCCCCAGTTTATTAGGCACAAGCTCCCAAGCCTTCTACAGTCATCGGGATTGGGTCCGCATTCCTGGTGAACATCTCCATTCAGCCATCTGAAAGTTAGGCTCTGGCATAGCGTGCACTCCATCGAGCAGATATCCCAGAGGGGTACTGGCCGGGTACAGGAAACACGCACCCTCACCTGTTACATCTGAGCCACTCTGCTCCAGGCTCCGCCCTCTGTATAACCATATGACTATCAATAAACCCTATCATTGGATTGTACTCAGCCTCTGCATTTTGCTCCTGGTCAGAATCGTAACAGTTTTTCCTTTCTCCTCACCCTGAACACAGGCTGCATGCTCGGCTTGTGCATCTACAGATGCCTGGCTGACCAGGGGACTCATTTATATACATTTGCATAGATTTCACATTAAAATGTTATGTACGTTCAGACAAGTGTCAGAGGTGTACATTCAAAACTCCCCTCATTGATAAACCCATTATAAACCCATGGGCACACGAAACAGCATGTAATTATTGCTTTGTGAATTGCAACCTATCTTGAAATGTTGGATACGTGAGCCAACTAATTGCTCATTTTTTACATAAATATTGTTTTTGAAGATTCTAATTCTGCTCAGAAAAGTGGTATATCCATATTTTTGTGCGTATGTGCCGTATAAAAATCTGGCCCCAGGAGTAGCCGCTAGAGAGCAATGAGACGAAACATCCTTGGACCCCTATAATCTCTGATGAGGGAGGGCCAGCATGGGAAACCCCCCCCCCCCCCCTTTTGTGGACTGAACCCATAACTACAGGAATCCCATGCAAATGTCTTACCATGGGAGCCAATCACAAGGCCCTAGATCATCAACTTTTAATGAAACTAAAAATGTTCAACTGAGCCAAATCTAAGCTCCAAATCTTGCAGGGCAATATGCCTGACCAGGGTAAAACAATGATGTTAAGTCATACATCTTTTGTGAGAACTTTTTTCTTATGAACAAGTACCATTTCATGAAGGTAAGGCTCCAATTCGGGAACAACCTCTGGATATTTCTCTGGTGGTGTGCATTAATCCGATAATTAAGTTTGCTTTTTGAAATGTATGCCGAATACTTATTTTTGCTTGAATATGCGCTAACCCAGCACATCATTAAGTAAACCTTTCTATTTTTTGCCAGTGTTTTTTGAAACTTTTTGGAAGACATGAGTCCCCATACATCTGGCATAAAAATAGCACATTATTCCACAATAAGATCATCATACCAACAATCAAACATGGTGGTGGAAGTGTGACGGTCTGCAGCTGCTTTGCTGCTTCAAAGACTTATCCAGAAGATTACAAAAGAACCTCAACAAACATCTAACTCCAGGCCTCACTCGTCTCAGTTAAGGTCAGTGTTCAGCATTCCACAGTAAGCAACAGACTGGGCAAAAATGACATCCATGGGAGAGCTGAACAATACTTTGCAATAACAATACTTAGTCCAGGTTGTATCATTTAGTAAATGATGCTCATGTAGTATTAAGGGGCTGATGTGCGCCAAGTAGCTGGAACCTACCCAAGCATGAAAGGGGCAAGAACGTATCACAGAAAGTTTGTGAATCCGATGCCAGGATCACACACCGGAATAGACTCAATAATAATCAGAACGCTAGAGCCCTCAAAAAAGATGGCGGCCAAATTGAATTTGACTCAGAGCAATACCATGCCTTTGAGGAATATGTCTTGTTTAAGATAATCTATATTGGAAGCTTGAAAGCAATGTATTAACCTTAAGAGAGTAGAATAATTTCGCTAGACTTTTGTTCACAGAACTGCTACTTCAGAGTTATGGCAGATGATGAGCAGAATAATAAGCATCACAGTTCTAACTAACATCAGCAGTACAGTACGGCAGCACATCATTCATGGAGCCTGTCTCTAACCACCGGGGTAACAGCACAAAGCTGCAGCTTTTACATGGGTGCAGGAAATCAGTCCTTTCTTTTACATTTCATTCAAAAGCAAAATCATCACAATATGGCACCTGGTATGTACGTGAGGAACAGAAGAGAGAGCAAACCCATTAGTGCCGCAATTTGGAGCCATTTGCAAAAAAAAAAAGTGTGTGGCAGGCTTCTGGAAATACCATCTTTAGAGGGCCAGGGCATCGTGATATAATGAAAAAGGTCCCTGCGTATAATGCTTTGTAATGTTTCATTTTCAAATGCAAAACCGGCAGCAATTATTGTCGAGCTTCAGCGATGGCTGGAACTCACTCCTGTGTGATGCCGGCACATTTGGCAGGGTGTCAAAAATTTTGAAGCCAAGATGAGAGAAACAGACGGGACACAGAAATCAGTGCGCACTCATCTCGTTTCGACAAGTCACAATAACTTCATTTTTTAAAAATACCTTCCCTCTTTTCTCAGCCAAATACACAGTCCTTTATGCCTTATGATCAGATTTTAACGTTATTGCTTTTGCGTACGTTTACTAATATAGATGTGATGCACATCACTAGATCTTTCAATTTGACATTGAATAACATGTTACACTGATGAAGTGCATTACTGCAACCAGCATTTCTACTGTCATAGTAACCACAACCCATCTAGCAAATGATACTACATTTTTTGGGGACAAATCAGTTACATGTGTTTAAACACATTTCTGAGGGAAAAGCTATATCCTGCTGACATTGGCTCATAGCCCGGGTGTTGGAGAAAACTCCTTTGTGGTAAAACCACAGTGAATCTTATTTGATATGAACTACATGTGCTCATACTTTGGAGTAGTGCCCAGCACTGTGGAAAAGTTGCATATGCAGGGAGAAGTTTTACTCGTGTGATTCATTTGAAGCCTGCGCTTTTGCCCCAGCCATTCTACTGGAGTTACTGCTGTGATTGATGCAGCTGTCACAGGTTAACTGCGGCAGTTTGATGTGGCGAGGGACTCGCTGAAGTGTGCCGAGATCGGGGACGCCATACCTAAATGAAAAATTAAAACATCTTAATTAAATCCTAATGAAAGTAGTTCTAAAAACTTTCATCATGCCTTCATGATTTATTCATCAAATGCTATTATAATCATTTTATGATGTTCAAGCCTCACCTTATCTGTGGAATTAAAAAAAAAAAAATTACTGTAACATCAAAACAAGATAATTTAGAGATGCCCTAATTTCACAAACACAGATTAAGCCTAGTCTTGGACTAAATTACATTCTAATGGGAGATTCTCGTTCCAAAAACTCAATTTAGACTGAGACTAAATTAAGTGGCCCTAAATGTCATTACACGTCGGCAATTCAAAATGTTTAAAACCACTCACAGATGAAGTAATCAACACTGATTATCTTGTAACAACAGACCAGGTCGCGGTCTGCAGACAATCCTCAGATGATAAGAAAACAGCCGGTTGTGGCAGTCAAGGTGTTGGATGATGGAGAAATGGGACCTGACCAACTCTGACAGGGGCTAATTCTCCGAAGCTGTAAGAGTCCTGCGATTCTCTCACACAACAGTGGTTTGAGGAGGACCAAACCATGGACTGGTGACAGAGTGCGTGGCACCCAAGGCTCACTGACGCTTAAGGGAAGCCTATCCTGTTTAGTCTGAACTCACAGAGGTGCCACTATGGCACCAGTAACTAAGAAGTTTGGCGATACTTACGTTAGGGAAAGTGTCACAACACAATGCGTCACACCTTGCTGTGTACAGGGCTTTGTAGCTGCAAACCAGTCAGCGTGTCCATTCTTACCCCTGTCCACTACAAAAAGCACCCGCTGGAATGTGAGCGACGGAATTGGACCACGGAGCTATTAAAGACGTTCGCCTGGTCCAGCGACTCCAGTTTTCTTTCATGTCATGCGTATCAACCGGATACCTGTACACTACTTATCTCAGGAAGAGGCAGCACAGGCTGCACCGCAGGAAGAAGACCAGCAGGTGGAGGGAGTGCGATGCTCGAGGAAGTGCACTGCTGAGAAACTGTGCGTCTGGGAATCCAAGTGGACATCAGTCTGAGGGAGCTGCTTTTGGCGGCACAAGGGGGACCTATACAATATTAGGCAGGTGGTTATAATGTTGTGACTGAAAGTTAGAGAGGAACAGTCACTGCCGCTCCCTGTACATTAGAGCAGACATGTTATTTTTTGATTCAGTGACTACATCACTGCTCCCGTCAGCTCTCCATGGCGCAGTGATCCCACGCATGCTAATTCCGATGACAACAGCACACGCCCTATGAAGGGTGTCGGGGCGCCGAGGTGCACCCCCCCCCCACTCATGCCACATGGGATGAGAGTGGATTCGGATGGGGCCGCCAGCGGCAGCCAAAGGCGACGCGGAGATGAATCATCGGGGACAGGCGGGGGAAACGGCGCTCCGGCTCTCTGGGGAAAACAGGCTCGGATTCAAAGGTCTGCTGACAGTACAGCGCTGGGGCAAAGGGGCTGAGGGGAAGGCAAACTGATTTTTATTTCTGTTTTCCCTAAAACCAAAAGAGCTCTGCGCTTGAGGACGATAAATCGTAGTGCTGTGCTGCTGAGCTGAGAGCAGACATTTTCTTTGGAGGAAGACAGCTGTAAAAAAGAAAAAAAAAGAAAAAATTCTGGGAAGAGTGTGTCCAAACGCTCGAATAAAAGTTATTTCAGTGATGGGAACAGATCTGGATAACACAATTCTTTTTCCATTTTGCAATTACACAGTTTGTGAGAGCCCATGGGATTGATTTAATATGCAAAAAAAGAAAAGAGAGGTTGAGAATAGTAAGAGCCAGGTGAAGACTGAGCACCGGAAAAAACCATCTGCTTCAAATAAGACGATATAAGTGATTAGACCTTTTTGGGACATTTTTTTTTTTTTTTACAGTGAGGGAGCGGATAAGGCCGTAATATTTAATAATGTGACTGAGTGCTTCCTTGTTGCTCATGCTTTAGAGCTGGCGGTCCCCTGTGGTGACACTAGCGGGTAGGATGGCAGCACAGTAATGGGAGGCACAATCTCGCCTGTCAAAGTTGTGATGTGTCTCGGCTTTCAGAAGTGGCAGCAGTGATTGAAAAAATACGCTGATGGCAAGTTGGGCAGCTTAGAGAAAACAAAAACAGCCCCAAAAGAGTGCAGGTGAAAGTCACGGCAACTAGAAAAAAAAAGCCTCAACTGTATTTAAGAAAAATGCTATTTATAAGCAAATATGTCAAGCAGAAAGCTTGCTGAATTGCCACTATGTATATTGTGAGCGCAGAAATAAGAGCCCTGTCAAGGCCCTCTCTGAAGCAACTGTTTATGTTCAGTCAATTCATCTTCAGTATTCCCAGAATGAGGCAAAAAAAAAATGAAGGCAAACAGCAAATATCTTGACAGTTTCTAAATAGAGTCAAAAACACAATATTGCATTGGCACTTCACCCACTTTCAAATACTTGAGAGGGTAACTTGGCATGCAGATTTCAACTATAACTCAGTTTTATTTCATTACAGCTCGGGGCTACCAAGTAATTTTAATGGAGTATTTACACACAGACGAATATCCTGCCATATATTGGACAGATTAACATGGTCTTAACTTTATTCTCAGATTGACTGAAGCCTGCAACACCACATTCCATCCTGGGCATCTGTCTCGATTCGGGTCTGTCACACCAGTATTGCTGCCATCTTTATCCATGTGAATTGTCCATTCGAGATCATTCAACCTTCTTTCCTGTAAGACTTCTGCACAGCCGCTGAAGTGTGTTTGAGTCCATCGTCCCACAGCAAGGTGATGTGCAGAGCTGCACATTTCGAAGCAGTAAGTTAGGTGAAAGCAGATACATATTTACTGTACGCTGAAGAACGAATCCAGCAACTAGTGTCAATAGTCAATGAAGTGAGCTGCCACAAAGGCCGAAAACATAACAATACCACCATCATGTTTCACGAAAAAGGGGGAATGCTTCTTTACTTCGTTCGTATTTTTTTTTCCCCCAAATGTCATTTTTTTGTGTACTCAGGCCTGACTGCTCTGTACTCGTTTTATCAGTGGCTTGCATCTTCAGGGGAGCTCTTTCTGTGCTGGTTTAGACTTCCCTTCATGGTTGCAGTGGAAACATCGAAGCTTTCATCTTGAATACTGTCCTTGATCTGCTTGACAGTTGAATAGTTTTTTTTCCTTCACAAAAGAAGGTACATTTCAGTCGGTGGGTTTACAAGGTATCCTGGGTGATCTTGTATTGCAGAACTCATTGGCAGAACATTCATGTCTCGTAATAGCCTTTCACTTGATTTTCATTCAACTGATGTGACTGAAGTATTCTGATTTTCCAGACTCCTCGTGACCAGCTTCATTGGCATTGACTGATTTGCTCCTCATGTTGAATGATAACAGAAACAGTGTCAGTTACACCTCGGTTCAACTCCTAATCTTTCTCGAAATCCTCAACCTAATTGTTTTAAAACTCATGACGCAAAAATACGCAGCAGGCTCAAACACAGCCAAGCAGCCAGCTGACCGATAAAGGTAACGTTAGCCGTGTGCTGCCATCATGGATTTCATATGAACATATCACAACGTGCTTGAAGTGTAGACACTCAGGCTTTGTTAAAAAAGTATGAATCATATGGGAATTACAGACCACCCCCCCCCTCCCCCACAGCCACTCCTCCAACTATTTTTTGAGGGCCTAAAATATACTGGACAAATGTAATCATAAATATAATTGCCACTTAAAAGATTTGGGTGCAAACCCAGTTACTGAGTTCCTTCCCTGGTGATGCTCTCGCAGGCCTTCCCAGCAGTAGTTTAAAGTCTGCGCTTGTTCCTGGGGTGTTTTAAAGTCAGTTTGCCTTCGGCAGGTGAAATGCACGCTCAGTTAGATTCAGGTCAGGTGAATGACTTAGCTGTAGAAGAACATTCAACATCTTTGCCTTACAAGTGTCTTGGGTTGCTTTCTCTGTATGCGTTCAGCCATTTGTCCACCTGCACAGTGAAGAGCCAGTGAACAATATTGCCCCATATTATTCAGGATGTATCCTGCTGCTTTTGACCGCAGTCACATAATCAGTAAACGCAAGAGAACCACTTCTATTGGCAGCTCAACATCCCCACGCATAGCCACACTTCACAGACGGGTTTATGTGCCTTGGCTCATGTTCTATGCCTTCTCAACAGCCCCCTCTTCCGATCATTCTGACCCAAGTTGATCTTCGTCTCATCTGTCAGCTTTTTGATCTTTGTCTCATCTGTCGATGATCTTCTCTCCTGATTGTTGACATTCACACACACGTGCCTCCTGAAGAGAGCTCTTGATCTGAGTAACTGCAATGCAGACTCTTCTTCAGCAAGTAAAGAATTCCCCTGTTATCCAGCACAGTTGTTCTCCACGGTCACTGGGGCCTTTAGTTGCCCCTGACCTCACCGGAGAATCACTCCCTCTGAAGAATGTGATGAATAGTTGACTTGGCGGCACGTAATGTTTTTACTTTTTCCCTGATGGATGTTGAAATTTCGGGCCACATGAGGCAGTGACAGCTCTTTTGACCTCATTTTGAGAATTAACAAAGACAGATTATAAATGCAAATGCCACATATGAAATCAACTTCAGAGCTTTAGTCTGTCTACTCGTAAATCAAATAATGATGGCATGACAGGCACCTGGCCATGGAACAGCTGTGCAACTAACTGTTAGCTTTTGTGCCTTAAAAAGAAGGTTGCAAATAAAATGGTGATGTTTAGTTATGAGAAAGGAGAGGGGTAGGATTAAATGAGCGTTTGCTTCTTCCTTCTCCCTTTCGGTCATGTTAAGCTGTTTTTGACTATTTTGTTTCTTTGTTTCTTACTGTGTTTTCCTATGTTTGAAATAAAGCCTTCATTCCTTCATTCATTCATTCATTCATTCATTCATTTATTCAGTCGAAATATTTTTTTTTCTAACACTGTTCACCCATTTCGGATCGAACTACCAATGAATTCATTCGTGATTTGTCAATTTCCACATATTTAATGACGAGATTGTATGTATTAAAAAGGTAATATTTCCAGAACACTTGATATTCATGCAACCTGAGACTCAACAGATTGCTTGTATATTCATCATTTTACTATAAATCAAACATATTTAAGAGAAGAGGCAAAACTGCAAAATGGCGTAAAAAAAAACAAAACTTAAATACAGTATAAAATTATACTTGGATATTTCACCTATTTGTGAACGACATATTGAGAACAGACCCATTGTACTACATTTTAAGGCTTTAAACTGAGATGTATGTCATGTCACATATTCCACTGTGTGTGTGTGTGTGTGTGTCAGCATATACGCTAGTGAAATGCTTACATTTAGGCCAATAGTACAAATAAAGGGCTTTAATGAATGTACCACGTCTGTCATTATATGCTAATTAAATGGTACTCCAGGCACAGTTTTTAAGTGTTGCCATTAATTTCCCCCTGCATTTATTAATTATTCTGTGGCAGACACGCAGACTGAGGCCGCGGGGACAGTTAAGAGTGGGGCAGGGGTGTCACCGGGGAGGAGGGTCCAGAGCAGCAGTCTAAATGAGCAGAGGGCAGATAGAGAGAGAGAGAGAGAGATAGAGAGACACAGAGAGAGAGAGAGAGAGAGAGAGACTCCCTTCTCCTCGCCTGCTCTTAGCTGGAGGAGCTAAACTAGGTCATACTCTGGACCGCGTAGCTGACAGCTTTAATTCCGACATTCCGGCTCTGAGTCGCCCCCCCCCCCCCCCCCCAAGTATTTTTTTGCCAAGTATATTTGGGATATATCTTTTTTCATGAGTCGCAGCCTGGCTGCTGCAGCTTTTATTGGTGCCGACAGTCCTATTCGGATACGTTCAGTTCCAAACTCAACAAACACAATGCCAATTACCAAACCCACCGGTGCCCCACTTCTCCAGCCTTAGAGCGCCATCCAGTGGAAATGTAGAGGAAAATTCTCCACACATTCTCTAAGACCCACAAATTCGGTGTCCGTTTTTTTTTTTTTTTTAAGAAAGGCCAGGTCATGCCTTCATAAAGTCCTCCTTGGTACTAGATGTCACATCCTTCCATGACAGTCATACTGTGCGTTGTGGCTTGGATGAGACCTGGCAAAAATACAAAATAAGCGACTGGCCCCATTTTCTGGAGCAGGATTACTGCCTTAGCTAGGAAAGAGCACCAATAAAACCTGAAATTCGGAACATGGACTGACGCAAATACAGCTATGCTGGGTTTTATAGCGCACAGTTCTCCAGCTAAATCAACAATGCGGTTTTGTACAACTCCCCTACCAAGGATTACCAACAAGTTAAGGTAAATGAGCTCTGTTCTACCATCTCCAAAGCCTCCACTCCCAGCATTGTTGGACTGTACACCCTTTTGAATCAGGTTAAGGTAGGTAGGTAGTGAAAAATTAAAACTAAATCATATTCATTGAGCAGGGGTGGCCAAAGCTGATCCTGATTTTTGATACTATTCAGCACCTGATTGGTGGATTAAACAGTTGATTACACTGTTAACTCATCTCACCTGGGGTTTTCCAGTCTGCACTGGGTAATGAAAACAATAAAAAAGCAGTATACGCCACGACTCTCCAGGACGAGGGTTTGCAACCCATACATGAGTTGGACCCCCTCCCCCCGTTGCTTAGTTTGACTGCAAGGCTAAAATGAAAGTTAATTTGGTTCGGTTGCCACATTTCTTTGACATGCGTAATAAGCTTAAAATACCCATCTGGAAGAAATGACTGAGATTCACCAACATTTAACTGAAATTATGTTACATATTTCCAGCAAGAACAACTTAACATTGGTGCCGAGTTTACAGTATGACATTAGAATATTATTCCACCAATTACACCATTTTTAGCTGCAAAATTATCAGCATTGTAAACATAGAAAGGTGTAAAAACCATAAATGTCAAAATTAGGCTCTCAAAGTTTAATTCTATTACTGAACGCCCCAGGCAAAGATTTATCTGCAACTTGTAAGTTTAGACAACACATTAGTAGGAATGCCCAACCATTGCTCTACACAGTACTTTGGAAGGTCATAGATGTTCTTGGGATTCCTTCAGTTCAGATCTCAAATTTTTACGCCACATCACAGATTGCATCCTCTATACAGATTGCATCCTCAAGACCTCCCCAAACTGCAGGTGACGTGTGTGGTCAGAAAGTGAAATTAGGGTATCAACTGAGCATACCAGTGTCGCCATCCATCCATCCAATCAGTCAATCCCAACAGCAAATAGTCGAAAGACAGGAACACACCCTGGACAGCTGCACATCGCCCCCTTCCGGTCAGGATTCAGATGACATCTGATGACCTCCAGATGCTCGATTCTGAATCTCCTGCTCAGTGAGGGCTTTCCCTCTGCATCCGTTCTAAAAGCCCCGTTTGAATGGAGGTAGCATCTTGTGGCCATTTTTGCGACTCCGTTCCCTCATGACGCCCCGTTCCAAAGGGAAATGTGCACTGACATTCCTCTCCTCGCCAGTTTGCAACCTTTGTAAAGGCAGAGTTTTAATAACAGCCCTCAGAGGGAAGTTAAATCTTTCATGTGTTTTTTTTTGGAATCTATTAATGGACTGAGGTGAATTACCCCGCGTCTCAGTTCTCAGGCTTTTCTCACAATGAAAAACTGACGGGGGGATTTTGCATAACTGTTACCTTATTTTAAACCGCTGTGAAACAGAGAGAGATTAAATGAAACTGTTCCTTAAGGCTTCAGTTACTCCAACTCAAACTGCACTGCCTTTTCAAGTTTGATTTCACTTAGAATAACTGTGCAGGGCAAAAATGACAGACACCTGCAAAAAAATAGATCACTAAATAAAAAAAAAATCAAAACACAATAAACATTTCAGTGTTAGCTATAGTTTTCCCAAATGCATGAACATAATAGATTATCAGTAATATTATACAGATGTTTTTTTTATTTTTAATCGAAGTGCCATAAATTCAGCACCTGGCTGTAAAGAATGCTTCTGAAGCAATAACCATTAGAATACCGTAGTAAAACACTTCCCATATTAGATAGCACACCAGAGTACCGTCAACGTGAAGCGTTTTTCTGTCGGTGACTGGCAGTACTCAAGAGACAACTACAGGCAGCAGAGGAAGATCAACCTTTATTTATTGAAACTGCTTGCATACAAAATATATTGCACTATAACCAAACAATGTCAACATAAACCCCAATCTGTTCCACTAATATGTACAGAGGAAATATTGCCTATGTGCAGTGACATACAAGGTAAGTCCACCCTGGTTCAGTATCTACAGTAATCTTGTTTTTCAGTTATGTTTTAAACCATGAAAGCCTATGATGTGTGCAAGACATGTTTTACTACCTCAAGTTCATGTACATTCCCAAAATAAATAACCAGAAATCAGTCTGTTTGGCAACGTGGATAAGATATCTTTTGTCTGTTCAGGAAAAAAAAATTGCAGAGCCACATCTTTGAAGTTACATGTAAAGTGTGTGTGTGTGTGTGTGTGTGTGTGTGTGTGTGTGTGTGTGTGTGTGTGTGTGCAATAAAAATACTGAGTGTAAATGGCCTCAATAACAGGCGGCGCAACTGTAATATATATGTTGTGGAGCCGCATCATGCAGGAACTTTGAGACACCTTCTTCATTTTAAAAAACGCTTGATGACTTGGTCCTAGAAGCCGGCACCATACAGTACAACATTCATTCGAAGGCATCTGACGTCCAACTCGATTGGTCTGTTTTTTCTTTAGTACAGACGGCCTGGATTCCGACATAAGTCGGTTTCACATACGGAGACTCCACTTGCCCAATTTGTTGCAGAAGTATGACTTCAAATCAAGTACGAGAAGAGACAAAATGATCATTAGCTTTTCTTCACAATTAGTTTATTTATAGGCGGACTATAGTTATACGTCAGTCCCTCTGACTTCTCAGAGAAACAAACAGTGGGCTCATCTGCATGGTCATTTATTTCATGAAAAGCAGAGGTCGGTTTGCAACATTGAGCCTCGGTTTCTCAAAGATAATAGACAGGAACAGTAACAGTACAGTAGAGAAAAGGTGGGTTTGTCCAACTACGCGCTGACAGTCAAAGGTCTGCAGCTGAGAGAAGTAAACAAATAAATTAAACGCCTAACCTCACAGTGGGTCAAGGTTTGCGGGATTAGAACAGCCGCGAGTCCGCTCACATGTAAACTAACACATTATTCACAAGCGCCAATCTGATGAGACATAAGGTTAAACAAGATAATAAATTTCATCACACTCATACGCATCTTCTGTAGGAAATCAAGCTGCGAATTAGACTGGTATCGCGCAACACATTTCAACAATGGCTAGAGTATATGCCATCAGCAAATTAACACATACTTAACATTCGGCTAATAACCATTACTGGCAGTTTCAAAGGGGAAAAAAAGCTAAATGCGAATTGCAGCGAGGCAGGTCAGCGGCACGTTTTAAACAATGAGATAATGTACGCTATGCGACAAGAATGCTTTGCGGTTCCGTTCGACTCCAATCGTTTAGCGAATGTTACGCATCATGCGGAGATGGAAAGCTTTTCGAACGGCATTTCCCATAAATTTAAAACGAGAACAGCCAAGGAGAAACGATGAGGATTAATCTGTCAATGCGATGAGATCAAGAGATTTACCCACTCTATAAGCTCTGGATACAGCGCAAATAATATGCCGAGCTCTAATATTTTTAAACGATAGCTAAAAGGATAAAAAGAACTGGTCACTCACTAGCTTTGGCACGGGAGAAGGGGTTTCGGAGGACAGAGGAGCCCGCTACAGTTAGGCAGTCAAGATATTCCACATACTTAAACGACCAGCTGCGTTTAGTGGTTGTTTTAACAAAATAGCATTGTACAACACCCTCATAAAGACAGAAGTAGATTCAAGAAATGTCCACACATTTTTTTTTGTAAATATTCAGATATAATACACTTGCCCAATATGAAATGATCTAGTCTTATAAATAACCACCGAGGGTCCCGTAAGCTGGAGCCCACAGTGCACATGAACAGTATTCCATGAAACTAAAGCAATAAAGGAAACAGTCTTACAATCACATGTACTGTATACTCAGCGCTCGCGTCCGCCGTGTTGTGTAATGCAATTTATAACTATTCTTAATTCAATCACCCCTAACTGCCGCCCCCCCCATAAGCCATATTCGGTTTTTGCATCCAAAATTAGACCCCTCCCCTCCCGACACCCGTTCTGTAAACCACGGCCGCACCGCTACTATAGACTTCAGTGCACAAAAAGGAAATAAATGTCATACATTTCCCAGGCAGAAATATTCTTCTTCCCCAACAAAAAAGGTAACAAAATGCATGCGTTCTCCAAGAGAAGTATTTTTTCTCTTTTGATGAATGAACAACTTATTTTACATTAGTGTTTCCATGTCTTCTTCCCTGATTCAGACGTCCAATCACTGTATCGTCCACATTGTCCACACTAGTTTAAAGGCACAGATCAGACAGGAGTTTCTCATTTTCTGTTTTTTTTTGTCGTTTTTTTGTGTTTTATTTTTTGCTAATGATACAACGGCTGTGACTTCACATTGTCGTGGGGCACACAATTCGTCGACACGTTAAGCGTCAACAACGGAGGCCTCGGAGCGCTCATCATACAGTCAAAACTTTAAAGGCGAAACACGTCTCTTCAGATGTTATGCGGCACATAAAGCATGAAAACCTATCACCGAGGAAACAATTTATTGGTTTAATTTTTTTCCTTTTTGTTTTGATTTGCAGATTTTTCTCCCCCACCCCCACAGCTCATGTATTAGGTAGTTGTCAGAAATTCATTTATGAAAAGAAGAAAAAGACAAAACTGCGACTTCAGCTCCTCCTACAATGTGCCCCCCTAAATCCCTCAGACCCCCCCTCCCTGCCCAATTTGTACAAACTTCCGGCTCGCCCCTTTACCGCTAAAATGAGCCACGGCGTCCTTCTAGCTACCCCGCAGAAGAAGTGAATGCTTTTCCACGCAGTTGCGAAGTGTGCTTATTTCGCGTCTCGCGACAGCCCTGCCGCCCCAGGTCTCTTTGGCCTAACGTGTCTCTAATGATGAAAGCGTCTGGATTGATGGAACGGTGGAGGAGACGGAGGCTGTAGCGCGGGGAGTGGGGAGGATAGCGACTGCCTCGCCTACGAAACTCCGTTAACCAGCGCCTGGGGGCCGTCCACGCTCTCCGGCTTCTCCTTCTTTACCCCGCGCTCCTTCGCCGGTCGCTGACGACCCCCGGTCCCGTTCCCAGCCCCGCTGCCGCCGCCGCCCTCGGCCCCGCTTGGCGCCGCCGCCTTGGTGTGGACACTCCTTTCGTTATTCCCGTCCACCCGGATCTGTTCAGAAGGACAAAGCAATTCCAATTGGAATTTTCTAGAACCATATATCTGCCACTTGCACTATTGCGACTGATACTTGGGACCTTTTATAGAGACGTTTTTCATTACAGAAACCTAAGCAAGCAAAAAAAGTTCAGGGCTGGCTCTAGATTTAGTTCTGCGCAGTCCCTGAGAGATTATCAAGTTAAAAAAATTCTTTGAAAGTAGAGAGTTGAGTCTTGCTATGACAGCTGAATTCTCATTTTGTTTTAAGCATCAGTGATTTGAATGCGCAGAGACAGAGCCTTAAACTAAGCTAATTTATGACAGATTGTAGAGAATGCTTGAGGCGTTGCTGAATCACAAACAGCTCGAAGAGCAGCAGTGCGCGCTCCACTTTACGTTGTAGCTAATGCAATTCCCCCGGTGTGCACACAAAAATTACATTTCTGAGGTTGTTTCATTGATTGGGTAATGTATAATGCCGCCTGTATCAAGAGATACTGAATTGCTTGTTAAGTTCATTCAAAGTCCAGACCAGCAAGCGCAACTAGATTTTTCTGTTAGGGAAACCTGTGCCATCTACTGGTAATATATACCAATTACATCTCATTTTTACAGGCCTGTGTTGGGTATACAATGAGATGCAACTTTGGTTTACCTGCAGTGAATCCTCTTGCGGCCTTGGCTTTGTCTCTCTGGAGTTGCGGGAGCGAGGTTCATTCCACTGCATTTCTTCAGCTCCTTAAAGACCACAGATGGATGAACTTCAGTCAAAGTGAAAAAAAGTGCATACAAGTATAGATGTTGTATTCCTGCACATTTAAAAGATACAACTGCTGATTATCTGAGAACAAAAACGGTGTGTGAAGGAAGCAGCACTGGATTTCAAGGCCTTTGTGGCTGTAGAACTACAGCAGAGTTACAGTCCTTATTGATCACAAACTACACGGGCTTTACAGGTCTTCATGGCTCCACAACGGCAATAGAGCTGAAGGCTGTTGAGGCACTGAAACCACACAGTAGTTCCAGAAGTCTCCGTAGTTGCAGCACTTCTGCCTCTCTAAAATTACAGTAGAGTTGCAGACCTTTTTGGCTCAAAAATTACACTGGATTTGCAAGTCCTAGTGGGTCTAAAACAACAGTGCAGTTGCAGGGTTTTATAGTTTTGAGCGACACCAATATTTTATGCCTTTGAGCCTCTAACCTTTGTAGCCTCCTCCTCTGCCTCTTCCTCCTCGGCCGCGAGGCCCCCCTCCCCGCTTCCGCCCATCCCCCCGTCTGGGGTACCCCCCACACCCCTCCTCGTCGGTGGGAGCCAGGGACCAGTCGCTCAGCTCGTCTTTGTGATCAGACTCCGTCTCAGATGCATTAGACGCCTCCGAGTTGGTGCCTGGGGAATGTTATCAGGCAAAATCATTTCACAGAGAATGTACACAGATCAGGGATAATTTTGTGTCAGAGCCGATTCTACGCAGAAACCACTATGAAATAAGTACTCCTTTCACATACTTGAACTATTCATCAAGGCCATGTTTCATGTCACAGCAATGGAAAAACTAAAATACAAAACTCAGTCACCCACCATTGGGATTCATACAGACCCAGTTTCTAAATGTCCACATTCTTACAGCAGTCAGATATTAAAGAAAAAATAAACACCTTTTACTTTACAAAACAAGCTGTGTTCGTGGAACACTGATGCCCCCGGCGGCAGGTTAAAGTATTGCAGGCCAAAGTTTTTCTCCCCGCTGCAGACAAACAGACGGACAGACAGACGGACAGGCAGACGGACAGGTGAAAAACTATATGCCCCCGAATCCTCAATTCTGGGGGCATAAAAATTGAAACCCTAAACTTACCAAAATACTCACACCAGTAACAATAATAATAGCTGAGCGTACTCATAAACCCCGTTAACAGTCCGGTTCAGGGGTTCGCCCCAGCACAGCTGCAGTAGAGCTGCACTAAAGGTTTGCTTTTCCTGAACCACTTCCACTAATCAGTGCAAAGTCTCCTCCATTTCAACTCCAGTGGATAATGAAAATAATTTGTTTGCCAGTTTATTCTGTCAAATATGGCTTCTTTAAGCAGTCCAAAATTCTTCCTACTATTCTGTGAAGGAAATTATTCTATTACATTGCTGTGAAAAAGTATTTGCCCCCCTCCTGATCATTATTTTTTTGCATAGTTGTCACACTAAAAAGTTTCAGATCAGACAAATTTTAATACAAGACCAAGGTAACCCAAGTAAATACAAAATGCAGTTTTAAAATGACGATTTTATTTATTGGAGGGAAACGCTATCCAAACTTACCAGGCCCTATGTGAAAAAGTGGCCCCTAAACCCACGGGTGGGACTTGTAAATGTGTACACGCGTACACGGTTAGTCAATCATAAACATTTCTTTAAAAAAACGTGTACCAACTGCGTACACGCACTCATGGGCTGCGTCCGAAAAGTTTAAAAAATGTTGTGTCCCATCATATAATTCCGAACCACTTTTCTTACACCCGTGTAAAACGTCACGAGGTAAAAGAAAGGTGTGAAGGGGACCCTTTTACAGCTTAGGAACAGAACCGCACTGATGAGAATCCGAATGCACTTACACTAGGCACTAGTGGTGGGCGGATCAATCCAAATATCGATACCAATACGTTGGTATTGATATTGAATGATACCAGGGTAAAAAGATCAATGCTCTAGTTTTGTTTTCTCTCCCGCATGCCCTGACTGGTGCGGTTGAACAAAGAGGCGACCTGGCTGTCCGTGTCTTTCAGGTGCTCCTCCTGTCACAGCGTGGAGCAGCTCCCCCTCCCCCTCTTGTTTCGATGTTGCGCCGTCACGTGTCTCAGCGGCACCAGGCAAACAACATAGACGGTATGAAAAGATGGACGCAGCACTCGGGTCTGAAACTGAGCCCAATGTGGAAATCTCAAAAATTTGCATTCTATTTAATGGTCAGCAGATGGCGACGTCAGTGGTTGCAGAAAGAAGTTCAATATATATCATGATGTTCATTTTTGTAAATTATGGTCCCAAATAGACTAGAACAAGAGTCATCAGAAGATGACATATCCCCCCAGCCCCTGATTATTTGCGAAAGTCATATCAATCCTACACCTTCAAAGAAATTCAATCAAGAATGTTGAGGTGATTTTCCTCTGGATTGATCCGGAAGTATGTACTGGCAACATCTAGCTAAGACAATGAAGCACACGTTGGCAACGGTAATAAAAAAAAACAAGGGTCATTAACGAACAGTGTTTTAGTTCTGTTCCGGGAACAAACCCAGCCCTGCGACTGAGTCCAAATCCATGTCGCTTCCATGGAAAGAACAACAAAAATAATTTCGGAAATGTGAAAATATGGAAAGGCACCACTTCAGTACTTGGGTTATGCACATAAAAAGTTTCAGAAAGATGTAATGAATGGTTTTTGAGTTCTGCTCCAGAAACGAAACCATCTCTGTACAGACTCCAAATCCAACTTGTTTCCAAGGAAATGAAAAAAATATTTTTTTCAGATACTGAAATTATCAAAAGGCACCACTTCAGTATGTGGGTAATACACATGCAAGGTTTCAAAAAGATATAATGAACGGTTTTTGAGTTGTGTTCCAGAAACAAACCTATCTCTGTACAGAGTCCAAATGCAACTGGTTTCCATGCAAACGAAAAAAAAAAAGAAAAGATTTTCAGAAATCTGAAAATATCAAAAGGCACGACTTCAGTATGAGGGTAAAACACATGGAAAGTTTCAGTAATATGTATTGAATGGTTTTTATTGTTGTGCTCCGGAAACGAACCTCTGTGTACACAGCCCAAATCCAACTTGTTTCCATGGAAACGAAAAAAATTAAAAATAGAAATCTGAAAATATCAAAAGGCACCACTTCAGTATGTGAGTAATACACATACAAAGTTTCAGTAAGACATATTCAATGGTTTTTGAGTTTTGCTTCAGAAACGAACAGGGCCGGATTTGAAATAAGTCCAGATTTGTTTCCATGGAAACAAAAATAGGAATCCCGAAAATTTCAAAGTAGCAAAAGGCACATTTAAACTATACAAAGAATACATGTACGAGTTTGGTGCCGATTTCTTGCATAGTTTCCGAGTTCTGCTCTGGAAACAAAATGATTACGGACGAACAGACGATGCCTATATCCCCCCGCATTCTATGCCGGGGGGATAATAATAAAGGATAAAGGTGGCTATCCTCTGGTCCTTGTCTGATACGGTCAGATCCAACAGTAGATCCACTCCTCGCTTCTCCCCGGATATTCAGTTCACGCTCTCATGCAATAGGAATCACATCCGGTTTCAAAATAACAAAATGGCGCAATTCAAATTGCCAAAATTGAGGCTTCCTCAATTGGTGGTTCTGAACAAAAAGGTTCACCATGATAATGAAGTATTTTGTAGTCACCTGTAAACTTTGCCCATATTCTGTCTTAGGTTTTTACAAAATAATCCAAAGGAACAATCACAGCAACACCTAAAAGTCAGTAGTTTGATGATACATCAACCTTAGAAATTAACAAGAGCCATCTGGCAATGGCGGATCCCCCCAGCAGTAGGTTGTGTAACCTACAGGTTGTGTGGACAGACGGACGGACTGAAACCCCCAAAAAGCACAACTAGACCATAAGGAGAAGCTCCATACCAAATTTGGTGTTTGTAAGTGGTATAGTTTTCGAGTTCTGGTCCGGAACGATTTTATTACAGACGGACGGACAGATGGACGGACACACTGATCGCTATATCCCCCCACATTATATGCCGGGGGGATAAAAAGTATCGGTATTGACAATACTGGCCATGTATTTACTTGGTATCGTATCGATGCCAAATCTTGCAGTATCGCCCACCACTACTAGGCACAGAGATCACCCGCCTCCTGACCGTCATGTTTGCTTGTTTTCGTGATTGGCTGGATGGATGGTCATCGCGGAATTGCGGGCTAGCATTTCCGCCTTTTTTATGGAAAAGGATGCTTCAGTGTACCCTATGCTAAAGGTGATAAATTAGGAAGCACTGAGACACCTTTCCTGTTTTCTCAGAGTTAGGAACTATCCTAAGCGAAAAATACTATTTGGACGCAGCCATCGTCTCCAGGCTCAATTCCTCTTTATGTAGCTTTAAAACACGATTGGTTAATAGCTCATTATTTTATCTCGCATATTGTTCACTGTACGTTTTTACATTTTTGGTGGACGTTCTGTCGGCCACCTATATTGGCATGCACAATGTCATCCTCGCGTATGCTCGTTAAAAGAAAAGCATTCATTTAGTTATTTGAATGAGAACACATAAAACGCATTTTACATTCCTCTTTGTTTTAGCTCTGTGGATGTAAAAAGTCTTTCTCAATTTAGTTTTACTTTATCAGCTGCATTTCCTCCTCAATTACAATGCACCTTAAAGACGCTGTGAAACGTAACGATGGTGAGACGCGGCTCCCACTGTGAGTGAGGGATGCAGTTTGCTGTTTAAGTTTACAAATCAAATTGTACAAAAAAAAAAAAGGTACAATAATAAGGACAATGACCAAAAAAGCAGAGCTAAACTGTCAGAATTCATTCATGCCCATGTTCTTGCTTGTCAAAATGATAATTTTCGTTAATGGTCAATTCATTTACAATGGTGAAAGGACCTGACATTATTCATTTAGTTGTGATTTTATGCCCATCTGATTTGTGCCATAATTTTGTATTGGAGTAACCTACAAATTCACTGTGACCATCTATTGATTTAATAAACATATCTGGCTGAGAACTGCTTTCATGGATGTGCGGACTGTGTTATCGGAATGGTGACAGTGCCCTCTAACGGTTGTAGAGCGGTCAAAATTCACAAACTTTGAAGACACCTGTACACGCAATTATACGGCGCATGTACATGTTTAGAATTTTTTGTACACGTTCCCACCCCTACCTAAACCTAATAACTTGTTGTGCCAACCTCAGCGACTACAACTGCAATCAAGTGTTTGCAATAACTGGCAATGAGTCTTTCACATCGCAGTGGAGGAATTGTAGCCCACTTTTCTTGGCAGAATTGTTTTATTTCAGCTACATTGGAGGGTTTATGAGCATGAACGGCCTATTTAACCCTCTGGAGTCAAGGGTATAACTGGCCGTTTTTGACTACTCTTGTTTTTACCTTTATATCTCACCTTATAATCCGTTTACCATGCCTTGTTTGGCATCATTTCTTTCAGCACTACCTCAGCTGTGCGGATTTACAGTTAATTTTTCATTTTGACATACAGTGTATTATCACATTGGACCTAAAATCATCCAAAAAACATCAAATCCGAGTTGGAAAATTTTTTTTTTTTTTTTTACTGTGAAAACCACTAATATGTTTTGATGAATTAGACATTAAAATATCGGAAATGCCTCAGGCGTTTTTTGTATAACCATTTGCAAAACATCACAATCATAATCAGATGCCACAAATTTTTTGTGCCACTGCAAGAAACAGCTCCTGTCCACCACAAGACAGAGGGGCACATCACAGGCCTGACACCTCCAGGGTGTGTCACATCTCCTGTTGTCCACCAGGAGGTAGCAAACAATTTCTCTCGGACGGACGGACGGAGGTCAAACCTATATCCCCCTCCAACTTCGTGTTGGCAGGGGATAATAAAAGGTAACGTGAGAAATTAATTCGTACAATTCCGAAGATCATTCAAATTTCCCGGGAAATTGACTAATAAGGAAGTGGGACGTCATTTCAAGAACACAACATAATTTAATTTCATTAAATTACCATTGCAGAAACTCCGAAAACTCTCAACATTACCAGGTGTGGCCAGTTTTCATTAATGACGCATACCTGTCAACTCTCACGCATTCGGATTTCTTACGCTTTTCTTTACTGATGGGTTGGAAAATGCTGTGCTCAGCGGCTCGTGGGGGGCGTGTGGATTGGTCTGCGAGGCTCATGTCGCTTCAGTCATGAGAATCCATTCTTTTCTACATTCTTAATTTCTGAATGTAGAAGGAAATGTCTGCCGCATTTCACAGCTTGTTGCTGCCTCGCGGGCTGTCCTGCGCCTTTCGCGAGCCACTCGACCACAGAATCTATGAAGACATGCTGATATTTGCGTCGACATTTATGTGCGAAAGAAATGCCTCAATTTTGTGAAGCAATGTATAATAACACTATTAAAATACAATTAATTGTCATTTTACCAATTAGTCTGAGAAAGTTTCTAATCAAGAAAAGTAAACTGCGTCAGATTTAGGTCATTCAGCACTGGAGGGTGAGGATTGAGCCTCCCTTTGCAGCAGCCGACGCACCGCTGTGGTACCCAGTGCCCACTACTGTCAGTTATGCTCGAGTGGCGTTTGTGAATATCAACAGGCGAGGAGTGGGACCGCTCCCTCGGTTAGTGGTAGGTCTCTCTCTCTCTCACACTCCAGTTACATTTCAATCGTACTCACTATATGGTGAGTGGAGGGTGAGTGTGAGTGTTGTTTCTGACTACACACCATACACGCTACATATACAATGCCGCACAGTAAGCAAAGAGGCTGTTCTTGAATTGACGTCACTACCGGAAATTCCCGAAGATGGCCGAAGCTTTTTGTTTTCGTTGCTAAATGCGTTGTTATGGCCATAACTCAGTAATTAGGTGATATTTTGGAAAAATTTCAACATAGAATGTTTGATGACGGTGCATTAATCGAACTGAACTTGGTTTCAGTGATTTTAAAATTAATTCCCATAAACTATTTAAGGTCATTTACAGAAATTCAACCAGTCACATTCAACTAAAAACAGAGCACTTTAACATGAAGACAGCAAGTCTAATCAAATCACTAATACAGCAATCCAGAAATAAAATAACGAAAATCACTTCGGTTCATGGCAGTAAAATACTCTTAAATATCCTAAAATCAAAAGTGTCACCATAATCACAGTTCATCCCAGAGACCTGAGACAGGCTCATATGGCCTTCAGCATCACTGACAAAAACTAACAGGACTGTGAAGAAGCTCAAAGCTCATAAGTCGGCCAACAGACTAGATAAGGAGGCAGTAATGACCTTCAAAATGAGAACAAGGTCTGGAATCACCATCTTGGTAGCAGCTACTGGGAGGCTGGCTTTGCCATAAAGAACTGGTTTATTCTGGATCAAACAGAGGATCCTGCCAATTCATGTCCAAACTGAGGGACATGCAGAGGGGTTACCTAAGGACAGCTGAATCCTGAAGAAAACCCCAACTTTTAGGAAGACAGATGCAGTGCACGAGTGACCCTAGAGGCCAAAAATGCATTTACACTTTTCATAAAAGGCAGTTCCAGCAAACTTGTAGCTAAGGGTGTAAAATTTCATTTAAGACAATGAAACAGTCAAGAGCTAATGATGTCCGATAAGGTGAAAATTGACAGGTTTATCCAAGCACTGAAAGAAGCAATAAACCAGGAGTTTTGACAATCGGTAGTCAGTCTCTGTCAAGTGATTTATGATGAATAAATGCTGAGTGATTTGCGCAGACCAGTCTGGGCTTTAGTATTTCACCCGGAGTTACTCACAATAAACCCAACCGCATCAGACTCGGGAGAATATGTCCATTCCTTGGAATAGATTTACAAGTGTGAGAGGAACAGTTAGTCCACAGACCCAGACTGAAGATGTTTTTCTCCCGCAAGTTTGACTGAACAGTATAGTGGGCTCTAAAATTACTGGCACCCCAGACGCACAGCACAAACAATACATGGGAAAAAAAAAAAAAAAAAAAGAGAAACTCAAAATGACAGCATGTGTGAAACGCTGTACGATATTAATGTTCCAATGGAACCGACCAAAATCATTTACTGATTTAATTAAACGTTAATTTTCTCCAAATCAAATTAATAGCACCCGTAAATGGCACACTTATTGTAAATAACACCTACCAAAATTTAAACAAGGTATTGAATTTCACTTATTTAAGTTTGATCTAAATGTTACGGAAATATGTTGAGCCATTACACTACTTCCTGTTTCACTGTGCTATAAAAATAAGGTAACACACAAGCAATATCCCTTTGTCATCCAACAGCATGAAGAAAACAAAACAAATGCCAATGTATTGTTTCTCCATAATTATACCAAATATATTTTCTTGTATTGTTTGTGCATTGCCAGTCAGGGGTGCCAGTAATTTTGGAGTGTACTATATATTCCATTTTCTGCCACTGATTTTCAATACCCTTGAGCCTTCCTTTCTTAATAGCACTGATTACTAATTATGCAGCAATCACTGAGAAAACTGAGCAAGGTCTTAAAATTCTAACTCGGCAATATGTGAAAAGCTCACTTATTCAGGGCAAGATTTCATTGCGCTACATAGTGATATTTGCCTCTCTCGAGATCCACAAATTAATATCAAGTCCCCCGCCAAATCTATTTGAATTATTCAACTAATTTTAAGGGTCCTGAGGCCTAAGCAAAAAGTAAAATCCTTGTATTTTCATGTTTAGCCAAGGTCTAGTTATATCACCTCTGATCTCATCAGCATCCAGTTTTTTAAAAAATGCACTGCATGTGTACAATCTACATATGTAAGAAATGGCTCAAGAGGAGCCTTATGAAAAAGTGGACCCATTATCTGTGCCATTGCTTTCTCAGACAGTATTCAAACAGCCCATTTTATCGGCAAAGTTTGACCAAACCCAGAAAAACACACCTGAACAATTCTACTTCAACTCATTTTGTGAATCCTTCATTTGAAACTGCCTTCTCATAAAGAAGTAAAATGATAAGAGGCAGTCTAAACAAAATCAATATATCTCATAAGTCCTTTTCTTCCTCCTCTGACAGATCAATGCATACTGGCCCAGATCATGTGACATTTGCGAGCCTAATTTTCCTTATATTAAGCGGTGCAATCAAAACCAAATCACAAAACTGACTAAAATCAAAATCTGAACCAAAAAAAAACCAAAAATCTGAGCCAAACTTGCTATGATAGCACACAGCTGGAGAACTACAACAAGCTCAGGCTCGGCTGAATTAATTTTAGGACGCAAAAATTTCACTGAGATAAATATTCCCCGGGCGAACACGTCCATCATAGATAGTAACTACCTTAATTTTTATCTATTTTGGATAATGCTTTCCCAGAATTCCTCATACCTGATGCAAAGGTGGGACCACGCCTGCCACGTCCCCCTCGACCAAAGGGCTTTCCCCCACGAGACGGCCCCATGCCGTCATCTACACCGAACCCCTTCTCTTTATCGGGGCGTCCACCGGTGGCCCGGGGACCGCCACCGATCTGGCGGAGCTGCTCGTCGATCTGCAGCCTCTCCATTCGCAGTTGGTCAACTTCCTGAGGGTAAACACAAACCAGCGACTCCAGTGACAGGGAGTCCCAATGCAGGTGCAAAGTCTCAGTTAAAGCTAACCTATAGTTCAGTTCTGTAAACAAGAGAATGATTCAGACTGTGGTACCATATAGTTCACAGTTATCATATACCATCCAACTGTCGCGATACACTCATGTAAAAAGGGTGTAAGTGACACTTAGGGAAAACATGAATTTTTTTACTTTTCACATACATCTACGTAGGACCCATCCTCTGGCAAAATTTCAGGTCGAAATTGTAATCCTAAAGGGGTCAAAACCCATTTTTAAAAGGGTGTATCTGTCAGTAAAATTTTCCCACTGATGTTTAAGTAGTAGTTATGCCCTTTTTACAAACATGCATTTCAGTCGAGGCGAATTTGCCACTTGTGCCATTTCTGCATATTGCCTGTCCTAGTTGGTACGATCATGAACTGCACACACGCCCACAGTCAGTGCGCACACGCCCACGGTCAGTGCGCACACGCCCACGGTCAGTGCGCACACGCCCACAGTCAGTGCGCACACGCCCACGGTCAGTGCGCACACGCCCACAGTCAGTGCGCACACGCCCACAGTCAGTGCGCACACGCCCACAGTCAGGGCGCACACGTCCACAGTCAGGGCGCACACGTCCACAGTCAGGGCGCACACGTCCACAGTCAGGGCGCACACGTCCACAGTCAGTGCGCACACATCCACAGTCAGGGCGCACACGTCCACAGTCAGTGCGCACACATCCACAGTCAGTGCGCACACGTCCACAGTCAGTGCGCACACGTCCACAGTCAGTGCGCACACGCCCACAGTCAGTGCGCACACGCCCTCAGTCAGTGCGCACACGCCCTCAGTCAGTGCGCACACGCCCTCAGTCAGTGCGCACACGCCCACGGTCAGTGCGCACACGCCCACGGTCAGTGCGCACACGCCCACGGTCAGTGCGCACACGTCCACAGTCAGTGCGCACACGTCCACAGTCAGTAAACATGGTGTTATCCTTTGCTGTATTATCTGTTGTTTTTAGTTTCAGATATCAGTGTCAGTACAGAGGTGACACAGTGACCTTAATTCAGAAATACTTGACATTGTTTTTAGCCACTGGGGTGTATAGTGCGTCTTTAGATCTGACGATTCACTTCAACATGTTCAAGTCCTTTACAGTTTGACAGTAAATTCAAGCAGTATATATAGACCAGCTGTTTTACAAAATACTGCAAAATTTTGACCAAGGAAACCAATATGTATATCCAGCCATATCGAATCCATGCATTTTTATGTTTCAACATTTAAAACATTTACTAGGGAAACAAGAAACTATTTTGTGCATTTAAAAATGAGAAACTTAGAACAGTGAACAGACTCTGGGCACTTTCACTAGGTTACCTTCATTTCTTTTAGTAGAGTGCTGCAGATCCGCCCTGTTTTAGGATGTTTATTTCAGATATTGAACTTCTCATCCTGACTCATGCTAAAAGGGCTTAAGTGACAATCTGGATTATCTCTTCATTGGCTAATGATTAGGAATCGATCTTTTTCAGGCTTCAATATCATCTCAAGACCCTCTCATTCACCATGGAAATTTTGATCCATACGGTAAAGATTTACCTGGAGCAGTTTTTTCTGCCTCTCCTGTAAAATTTGTAAAATGTCACTTATGCAAGAAGGGCATGAGGGCATCGATATACACTGCCCGGCCAAAAAAAAAGTCGCACACTCAAATATTTAGTAGGAGCCCCTGTAGCTTTGATTACAGTGCATATTCGTCTTGTCATTGTATTGACAACTATATGTAATGCCAAAGCATTTCTTTTCAATCAGAAATGCCATGATTTTTGTCCAAGATCTTGTCTTCTCGACATAATGGTTGAACCACTCGGTGGTCTTGAGTACATCCCAATATCTTTTATTATGTTAAAGGTCAGGACTTTGTGGTGGAAAATTTGTTTGTGAAAATGATTCCTCCTGCTTGGTTTTGTCATTCATGGTTTTCTTTGCTAAATACAGAACAATAACTCGCCCGTTCTGAAATACTGTAACATCGTTTCCACCATCAGGGAATGTGTTTTCCGACATGATTTTGGAAGAAATGAATAGCGACGCACTTCATCAGTCAGGGTTAAAATGATTATTGCCATCTGAAACATATTAATAACCGCAATAATGATCCAATTTTAGAATTTGTTCATTAACTTCCAAACAGTGACTTTTTTTTGGCCGGGCAGTGTATCCATCCAAAATGGGATACAGAGATTTGGGGGGAAGGGGGGAGGCAAGAGGCAGAAATACACCCACGACGGTTTGCCGATTCGCTGTAGGGATCATAAACCACTCAACTGGCCTGACATGCATGTTTTTGGACTTCTGGAAGGAAAGCAGAGGACCCAGCGGAAGCTCATGGAAACACAGGGAGAACATGCAAACTCCACACAGACAGGCTCCAGGCTGGATTCCCTGTGCGCTTTCATTAAGCTAAAATTAATGCAGAGCAAAATATGATAAATCATTTTTTTTCCAGATAATACACGTGCCCTCAAGTTGAAAAATTCAGAGCATAAAAATGCATCCCAATTAGGTCAACTCTATAGTCATTTCCGCAGTGATACATTACGAGGAGGAGCTGTGCAAGTGACTCTAAAGTGAAGCCGGTTTTCATAGCTACTGAAACACTGAAGCTCCACAGCTGGGGTTCGGTTAGAGCCTCTCACCTTCAGGTAATTGAGATGGTAGTCCAGCAGCACGCGAGCATTAGAGATACTCTCCTTTGTCCCCACGAACACAAACGGCACCATGCCCTGCGGAGCACGAATGGAGAGGGAGAGAGGGAGAGAGAGAGAGAGAGAGAGAGAGAGAGAGAGAGGGAGACGTTTATCACAGCGGGTGGGGAAGAGGAATTCCAAAGGCAGGCGACAGCAGAGAGCCGTTTCCCGGTCAAATCGTCAGCACTAGAGAAAATCGATGGAGGAGCAGTCATCTCTGTCGAAGCCCACGACTCCAACTGTGACTTTTTTTTTTATTCTGCAGTGTTCAAGCGGAGCAGGAAAGTCGCTTCACGGAAAACTAGCCCTAAGCTGCAGTTTGCACAGTTTGACTACAGGTTGTTGACTGGTGTGAGAAGTTCCTGGAAGGAAATGCAGCCTGTCCACAGAATGTCCGAAAATGTTTTTTACGACACCATCACTGCGTGACAGCGAGACTGAGAAATGAGTCGTGCTAGCTGGGTTCGCACACTGACGTGGAAAACCACAGTCAACACAAAGCACTATCACAATGTCACCACCATGGAGCAACGATGTTATGACACAGTCTGACATTCAACTAATGTTGAGAGGATATTTAGCGTCAGCAGAACTCCTGCTTGCAGAAAGGTCACCTTTTGACAATAAGCAGAGACCAATTATGTCAACGGCAACAGCCTGCACAGTTATGGACAGAATCCTGACGACGGAGTGTATGCCTAACTGCGAAAGCCAGCGTTTCAGCAAAATGAGTCATGTTGCCCCCCTCTCAGACTCGATCTCACCTCATCCTGCGGCGCTGGCTTTTTGTCGTTCTCCGCCTCGATCCTCACTCTCACGACTCCGGATTTATCCACCACCTCTTGGATGAGTTTTCCATTTTTACCAATGACCTTCCCTGAAAGGGTAGGAAATTAAACGTATGAATCAGAGTTAAAAGGTGGGAGGAAAAGCTAATAAACAGTAATGTTATTTTTCCTCTTATTGCCGTACCCACTAAATTCCTGGGGACTTTGATAATATCTTCTGAAAACTCCAGGAAACTTCGGGCCTTCCGTACTGCCTCCAAGTCCTGTAATTCAGGGATGGACATTCAGAAGAAAGACAAACCACTGCCGTCAGATAAAAATATTAATTTTATTATTAATTTTCCACACTTATTTCAAACAAAGTATACATACATAAGGCAAAAAAAAACATGTGCACATCACTACAGGTTTGCACATTAATGATGTGGTCCTGTCATTTCATAAGGATACAGCGACATATCAAATATTCTCTATCAGATGCACAAACATGAATGTTTACACTAGGACTATCCCCACTCTGACTGCACGCTACAGGGATGCAGCTCATGTCAGTGGACAAGCAGTTTCTCCTTATTATGTCTAACAAAACCAACTCCACTGAATGTACACTTGTTGGCAAACACCCTCAATTCCACATAAACTGAGACAATGGGTAAAGTGTAAAAAGAGACGGCAGGCATTTCAGTTTGTATTCAAATGAAAAAAAGTACAAAGACAAAATAAGTGATTTTTGAATTCCAACACTGCGATCCTTGTAAAGTAAAATGGACCAGCTGTCCCATGCAATCTGCAGTCTACCTCTCCGTAGATGTGGAAGGTACACGTTTCTTCATCCAGGTCGATTGTGGTGACGCCAGGAACCTTCCTCGCCTGCTGAATGTTGGCGCCGTGGGTACCGATGGCCAGCCCCATCAGGTCGTCTCGAACGAAGAACTGCTCGTGGAACCGAGATGCCAGCTGCCGGGAGCTCTGGAGACACAAAATCACACAAAAGTGAATTGGCTCTGGTTCACACGCTCAGAACGCCTTGGCTAAGGAGCCGCTCACGCATGCACACATTTTCCACATCATTTTTCATCCCAAAATTTCACCAATTGTAGTTTTTGAAGCAAAAGGTACAGAAGAGGGCTGAAGTATCCAGGAATGCACTTCCTGGAAAGCAGGCAACTATTTTACACCTCAGAGGACAGAAAAGCGCGGTAGTGGAGGGAATGTATCGAACTGAGGAGACACCTGAAGTCAGGTCCGCAAGTATTTGGACAGTGACACATTTTCCGTCATATCGGCTCTGCACACCACGACAGATTTGAAATGAGAAGATCAAGATGTGCATTAAATCTGGACTTTCAGCTTTAATTTAAGGGTTTTGTTAAAATATACTGTATGAACCATTTAGTAATTAAAACCATTTTTTGCATAGCCTCTCTGAGAGGCCCTCTCGCATTTCGGGGCTCAGAATTGGACAAACTAACAATTATAAATTAAAATGTTGATGCTCTAAACTGCAACCTAATTCAGCTCCTGCTCGTTCTTGGGGTGTTTTGTTTTCTAATTAATGCCAATTTGATTTCAGGTTAGGTGACCAACATCCACTGCATAACATTCCACCATTTTCACTTAAGATCTTGGGACGCTGAGCAGGTAAAATGGCCCCATACGATTCAGACTTCATCCTGATGCTGTTGTCAGAAGTTATATCACCAATAAGGTTCCACAGGCTGCCATACATGCCCACATCAGAACACTACCTCCACCACGCCTCATTGAGGGAGTGGTTTGGATCATGAGCAGTTCATTCAATTCCACATACTTCTCTTCCCATAATTCTGGTACAAGTTCAACTTTGTCTAAGACGATCAATGTTCTTCCAGAACAGCATAGGTTTTTTAGATGTTAAATGGCAAACTGAAATTGGGCAAAACTCATGTTTTGAGGCTTATGTCTTTAAGGCCATCCTCTGCATTTACTCTGATGAAGTCTTGTCATGACAGTTGACTTTGGAATAAATATGCCTGCATCCTTGGGGGTGTTGTGAGGAGGTCTTTGTTCACAAGGAAAATGATTCTTCAGTCGTTCACATAGTTGTTTCACAAAGTCATCTGGGACTTTTGGGGTTCCGGAGCTCACCGGTGCATTCTTTCATTTTTAAGACTGCAATTAACAACTGATTTGGATCCATCAAATGTTTTCTCTCTTTCTTTGATAAGTTTCATTAAATTATTCAGCAAATTAAAGGCTTGCCTCACTGGCAGTGACTGCTCATCGCAATTCATCTCGAGAGCTGACAGTAACAAATTCCGATTGCAAATACTACATTTGAAATCAGCTTTGAACCTTTAATCTGCACAACTGCAGATAAAATAATGAAGAAAAAAAAAACACCTCAGCCACAGAATAGCAGAGCAGCCAATAGTCCAATTATTTTCGGTCCCTTGAGATGATTGGTGTCCACAGATAATAACTGCTCAAATTCTAATACAGTTCACCTGATGTGGATGCAAGGACCCTCAAACTAGAGCTGAAAGTCTGCAGTTAGAAGTAATACTCCTTACATAGTTTCAATTGTAATGTGCGGCAGTGCTAACCTAACAATAACTTTGTCCATGTCAAAATATATATGGACCTGACCACCTCTCACAGAAAAAACATAGCCAATGGGCACTTGCAAACTAAAGCAGCCGTAACCCCAAATTCAACCTACCTGGTGCGACCGGGCTAGTACTGTCCCACCTCTGCAGGCTTCCTATCACAGTTGGGAAATGACACGGTCAAAACTCAAACCTGTGGCTAAGATTACCTTCACACTTCCTGGGCCCCACAACCAATTTAATAAAACCTGTTTAACGGACATCTGCACCCACTCCAAGGACATCACTGCCAAAATCCCTACCTACAGAAACAGCTGCTCAACCGCAAACCTACGAAACAGGCCTCTCATACCTCCAGCTGACGGCTCGCCTCCTCATTGCGGAGCATCAGAGACAGCTTCGTGCGTAGACTCCTGAAGTGCATGTCGCTCATCATTGTTGCCCGCTTGGCGGTTACTTCGTTGACAGACTACAACAAGACCAAGGGTTGAGGTGTGAGAAACAGAACGCGCTTCGGGCAGAAAGGCTTTAAGAACGCCACGGCGCAGAACGCACCAGTATGACCAGCTGCTTTTTGTCCGCATCGTACGTCACGTTGAACGCTCCCACGGCCTTCTTGAAATCCTTATGCGCAGAGTCTTTCGCGCACCTAAGAGAAAACAGACAGAGAGAAGGTACAAAAATATTTAAGAGTAGACCTGGCTAAAATAAAATGAGGACAACAACTGCAATGGGACTGCAATATAACAGACTGCAGCCTCCTGGAAATGACAAATGGTTTGTATTCCAAAATAAAAAAATAAAAAAAAACTAAATGTAGGTACACGGGGATAGTGTACCACTGCCCCTGTATACAGGTGATCGAGCTGAAATTGATGAGAAGCAATGAGCTCATTCTAGTCACATAATGAATCCCTGTCTCCTCGTTTGTCGCCCTCTCAGGAAATTTATAAAGATCTGCCATCATTACCAACCAAGGGAGCAGTTCACCAGCTGACATTCCCCGAGTTGCTTGCAAACTCCAACGGTTGCCAGAAGATTGACAGCTCATCAAGACAGGAGCCGACAAGCAAATTCTACCACTGAAGTCCATTCAACATCACAATTTACAGTGGCTAATTAGTCCACTTTTGACAGCTCTCTGCATGGACTAAACTCATGATTTGCCAGGCATGCTGGTTCAGAGCTGCACAAGATTGACTTCTCATCCACACTGATTTCCTTCCATTTAGTTGCCCAGTGCGCATGGGTTGGTGCCATAAAGGCCCCAGGGTGCATTCACTGGTGTCAGTAAAGCAACACGCACATGGCTGCTCCCATGAGCTCGCATCTTGCACCTGTGAGGAACTCCCTTTGGACTCGATGGAAAAAGAGAGCAGCCTCGAGTTTCATATACAGCTCACCATAAAAAATAAAACAAAGCAACAAACTATTTAATCTCTTTTCATTCAGCTTAAAAACAGAGCTAGGAGGCAACCAAAGATTTCTTGAGCCAGAAAATAAGTGTTTATCATTCAAAAAGACATTTAAAAGAAACAAGGACAATCTATTTTCCTAATTCAAGCTCTCAATTCCCATTTTAAAGTGCTTTTCTCCCTACGTCACCCCTTGGGTGTAGCTAGAGGCGAGAAAAGGACGCAAGAAAAGGAAAACGGAGGTTAAAAAATAAGTATAAGCTCCCAGAAATGAACAGATTTGTCCCCCATGGGAAAAACATACTGGCAGCAGGACTCACATTTGCCGCAGGTCCTCCGGTACGTCCAGTCTGACTTTGAGGAAGGTGTTTTTCGTGGCTGGCTTGTTTGGGTTCACAGGTCTTAACCTCTCTAATGTGACAATTTCGTTGAGAGTGGCATCACAGGCTGCGTATTCTATTACATAAAACTGGAAGAATTAAGAACAGGTTCACATCTGCAATTAGAGATTTATCATGTTTAATATCCATGAACACTTTCAATCAGTCATCATAATGTCATGTTCAGAGTGTTTTAAAAGGTGCAGTGAGATCTTACACATGCTGCATAAAGAAGCATATAATTCATTTATAATTATTATTGGAAATCACAAACTTCAAAACATATGATGTTTCAGAATTACTGTCCCACATTAAATATTATTCTGATGAGGTCACTTTGATGAAACAGAAGTACTGGCCAGAAAAAAAAATGCATGTTGCTCAAATAAAATAAAAGCAATTAATATCTTAATCTTGGCATATGCACAGGAAATTACAGCAAAGTTAGGACTTTTTTCCTCATCCATATAAAATGTAATTCCAGAACACAAAGAAACAAACATGCTGATAAATCATGTCTCCACACAAGCATGTTCAGGACAGTCAATGCGATTACGACAAGATGGTCCATCAAACAAAAATGTCACCTTTGTGTCTCACAAAACTCGTTTGAGCACAATAAAACAAATCAATGTCAGGGGCCACATTCTTCCTTTAGCCCAGGAGCCAGATGCTAACCTCACCCTTCACCATCCGAACCTTTGCAAGCCACCATCCACAGGGCTCCTTGTCATTGGCCCTGGAGTACACCTGCGGGGGAAACGGGCGGGGTTTCTGATAAGAAGGACACATTTCAAGACAACATGAAGCTACCTAACAGTTCAAACAAATAAAACCAATCCTTAGTATGACACTGAGCAAATTCATCCTCATGACTTCAAGGCAAACTGCACATATACAGAGATTACGGTCTTCTGACTAAACTGCACTTAAATGTCAGCAGTTATTCGCTAGTTTTCAGATTTTTTTTTAATGATTGCTCGAAAACACCATTAGCATTAAGTGTGGGCTAATCAAGAAATAGTACTCATTACGACAGCTACTGAAACAGAATGTGCATTCAAACATGAGCAGTCCAAGATTGCAAAACTCTCCCAAGGCTGAACAAGTCCCCATGAGTCAAAACCCCGATAAAAGTATGTGTTTTTTATCTATTCATGCAGCTGAAATCTACATCATCTCAGCAATAATTTAGTTGTAGTTTGAAGTCTCCACCTCAATTAGCTACTTTGCAATAGCGACATTCGCAATACGCAGCCTAATTTTGCATTATGCCGGCCTCACAACAAATGATATTTGAAGCAATTTCACGGTTGCTGACAAATTTCCAATATCGGAATAAAATTATGAGTTTTGCTGAAGTTTAGGGTGCTGCCCATTATCACGACCATTTGAAGTATTTAAAAAAAAAAAACAAAAAAGAACTCAGGCTGATGCAGGGTTTTCTTGTCTCGAGGCTCTGAGAAAATCAAACACAATTAATATCATCGGAGGGCTTCAGTCTTGGATTATGCAAATAGCGTAGACTGATGATGCAAACATCGTGAACAACCAATAGGTGCGCTCAGCAAGATCCACAGTTTCTGCAAAATCTCAGTCTGTGGGTGAACACTCTGACTTTACGACACATTGGGCCCCATTTTAAAAATCGAAGTGCACGGCCTGAGGCACTTGGAGCATGTGCTATTAGGACATGTCCAAATCAACTTCTGCTTGTTGTAGCCCTCGGACGATGTCTGGCGGCTGATACGGACTCGTGCTTTTCCTCTCTGCCGCGACGTCCGTCAACACTTCCTAGTGGACGCTGTCATTTTTGGCTGAGTACTTACACATTTGGTACGGACTTGTGTTAAACTTCACTTATGACACCTATCGGTTTTGGTTGTCATGGCCACAGTAATGGCCGAATAATGCGCAAATTTATGCTGAAACAGACACTTCCTTGAGGACGCAGCACAGGCTGTAATGTTTTCCCATTTACTTTCATATTTGGTATGGATGTGTTATACTTCACTTATGACACCTATCGATTTTACTTGCCATGGCGAGAGTGTTGGCCAAATAATGCGCAATAAAGGGGAGAAGCGGGCTTTCGGAGGCTACACCCATGCGGTCGCGGCCGACTGGACTGTCGAATTTAACTCTAGGAATCAGAGCGCAAAGTAAAGCGCATGAATTAAAGGGGTAGTAATCTCTTAATTATAGGCGTTTTCGCGTTTTCTAATCCCTTTAAAAACCAGGTGCGCTTACACCTCGGTGAATTGCTATTAAAATGGCCAATTTGCTAATCTGTATACACTGAGTACAACTGCACTGTTCACTTTAATACTATAACCACTACCTCACTTTTACTTCTATGCATGTAAATATTCATATTTTTGCTTCTCTATTATATTTTAACTATTCACTTCTCTTCCTTTTTTTATTGCAGTCTGGCAGACTGTGACCATTTTACATTTTACTGCAAGTAGAAACAAGTGACAACTCTGTATGTGACAAATAAAGTTTTTGAATCTTGCCAAGTAGTAGTAAAAAACGTTCCTCAGCAAAGGAAATGGGCTTCCTTACACCGGAGTGAAAGCGCACAAGCAAACCACTGATGAAAGAATGGAAACCTGATCACAGTAATCACCAAAAACATTAACATATTGCTCGAAATCATTTTAATCATATCCAGTTGTATTAAAAAAATTATCATACACCATGAATTCTCTGGTTGCATTTGAACTTGATCTAACAAGTAAACAGGGAAAAAACAAACTAAATCAGGGTTGCTGATAAAAAATAATAAAAAAAAAATAATAATTGTGTGCGAACGGGGCAGGACTCTGAGAAATTAAAATATGTGAGGGGAAAAAAAAAAAAAAACAGCCAGGGTGACAGAAATGAAAATAATATTATTTTTGCTTATGCTATCGTAACCCCGGGCACGGGTGACATCACCTCCTTCTGCTTCACTGTCAGTAAAGCTGGGGAAGGTCTAAGACCAAACTTACCTGAACATCTGAAGCACATGATCAGCACTCCAAACATTCTTTCCTAGTGCAGTTTATGTTTTTGTGCGTTTTTCAACAGAACAAAAATTCACAGGCTGTCTCAGATATTATTATACTTCTTTCATGGATGACCATTATACCCCAGCAGCCACCGCTCCAGCGAGGATCCCCAGGCAGACCTCAGAGAGGAGTTGGCCAGAATACAGTAACCATGGCTGTATCAAGAATACGGTTTTGCGAATACCTACACGTGTAACTTTGCACGCTGAATCGCAAATCACTTGGATGTTAACAGAATAGTTTCCCAATGATTCAAATACATCAGTGCACTCTGGTTATGCACATTGTTGCATGTGTGCAGTCCATTACTAACTATTAGAACTTTTTCTTTTAAATATCTTGATTTACACAGTAATACTCTTTCAGAGGTGATCTTGCTCATGTTTATTGTTCACATGCCAGTACGCTACTGCTCGTCTCAGTATGAGTAACAAGCAGAGTGTACACAAGTTGTGCACTCGGATATGAAGGCTCATGATAACCTCTTAATGATGCACCCTTGGAAAAAAAAAAGCAGACAAAAACGGGCAAATGACTTTTGACCAGGTTTTTGTTAGTTAATGCCACTATAGCTTTCTGCGGAATCAAGATACCAACAATCAAGTAGTGCACCTGACCTCACCTTATTTCAAGACCATCATGCACATGGGTGTTCAGTTTGGCACAAATACGTTTGCGATTCAAGTAACATGGGTGATGGATGAGAAAATTATAACGTCGTCGGCCTTAAACAAGCAAAGACACATGTCTGGCTTAGAGCCACATCCCGCTGCATACAAGATAGAGCCCCGTACCTTTAGATACAAGTGAGTGTCAAAAATTAACATTCTGAAAGTCTTTTCAAAGTTTTGTAGTGTATGGTGGGAATAAACTGGGTCCCTGGATCCGGAAAGATATCCGAATCCAGATTAATTCTATTATCTTGACATCACTGAGATAATGTGCCACAATTTTGCATTTCAAACAGTTATGCATCTGTTATGTGACTCAAAATGCCACCTTTTGCCCCATCAAGCAATGGTGACGAAGGCTTCAATAGTTCAGATCCAACCCCAGATCACTCCACAAATCTAAACACCTCCAAGCTGGCACAAGATCTGCCTCTGATAAAATTCTCAAGCAAATCTATCCATCAATTTTTGGCTAATCCTGCAAGCTTGCCAACAAACAAACAAACAAACAAACAAAAACCTGACAAATGACACTGCCTGCCTAGCGGAGGTAAAAATTCCCTATACAGTCGGAGGGAAAAATTCTGAATCTTCCTAATGAGAGCAGCACTTACCGCCTCGTTTCAGATGTACATTCAGCGACAGAGCAGCAGCAGAAACCTTCGTTGGTACATCACATACAGCCTCACTCGTTCAGATCACAATACTGCACAGTTCAGAATACTGCAGTCAAATATTGGGAGTCCTACTCAATTACTTACAGCACATACCTCAACTTCATCACTTTCATTTATTTCTTTCTGAAAACCAGTCGGAGGAGGAAAACGAACATCGTGAAAGGGGATCTGTCGCTCCGGCTGCCAACTTGCGGGAGACAAAATTTCAAATTAGGGCACAAGACTGAAGAATAATAGTTTGTGTAACCGTTTCTGCTGAAGAAACATCCAATATAAAACATCATATAAAAATCTGCACTCATTTTTGGCAAAGTTTTTCAAATTAATATCTCCAATTTTCAGTTTTTTTGCCATTTAAGTATGTACCACATCTGTGGTTCTTTGAGCTATATACCCACTTTCCATAAGACAAGCAATCTTGTTTAGTAATATTTATGTAAATCAAAGAAGCAAGAGCGTGGTAATACTTACTTATTCTCAAACGTCACAGTAACTGAACCGTCATGAACGTCCTTCACAAATGCCTAAAACAAAAAACAACACCAGTGAGTCAACGCACAACAAAAACAGGTTGAATGCACTGAAGCAATCACATGTAAACGCGCGAGCCTCACTGAAATGTAAATAATACCATGATAAACAGAAATATCCAGAAGCATGGGAACAGCATGGTCCATCATTCTAAGTTCCTGTGCACAGACAACATTTGGATTTGAGATGCAAAGATGATTTTGAGATAAAAGCTGACATTCTTATCTCTTATTTCCAAGTATTAACATACATATACACTTTAGAAAGCAAACCACAGCTGTATTTTAAGGGGAGCTGAAGTACTGATTGACTTATCGGTGCAGTGAAGTAAACGGAGCTTAAGACTTTGTTTCATATCCCATACATGCAGTAACTGCATTAAGCCTGTAAAACACTGACATCAACCAACTGACTTCCACTGAGAAGCTTCTCCATGGAATCAAAACAGCTTCATTCAGTTTCTCTCTTCATTCTTCTCCTCAACAAGGACTCAATAGGGACTGAATCAGGACATTAGCTCAGTCAGTTCAAAACTTTCCACTTTTCCACCCAGAGGAACTCCTCGATTGCGAGACAGTGCGTTTCAGGTCAGTGTTATGTTGTATGGTCGAGTGCTTAGCAATGAGTTTGGATGCCCTTCTCTGCATACATGGGTAGAAAAAATGTTTTCGTAAATTTCCAAATTAATTTGGCAGCTACCATTTCGACTTGCATCATCAGCTAATGCATGAGCACCAGAAACAGAAGCAACAATGCAGGCCCCTGCCATGACACTACCTTCACCATGCTTCAAGGATGAGGAATTAAATTTCAGATCATGCGCAGACCCCTCTTTTTTTCACACCATCACTTTGGTAAAGGTTTATCTCGCTTTGATGCTGCGATAAAACTTTGTTTCAAAAGTTTTCTTGTTCATCTTTGTATTTCCATACAAATTAAAATCTGGCCTTACAATTCTTGTTGCTGATGAGAGTTTTGCAGAGAGTACCTTCTGTAATTCCTCTCAATAAGTCTCCTTCATGCGATAAGATTTTGATATTTACAAATTTGTTTTAAGAGATTTTAGTGATTTCACAGACTGTTTTTTTTTTCCTCTTCGCAGAGCTTTCATTACTTCAGTCATCAACTGCTGTGGTCTTCCTTGGCTAATTACGACCAACTTTAGCGCAATGGCTCAGTTTGAATTCCTCTTTCGTTTCTGCTTCCAAATTGCGAGCTCATCTCCTATGAACAGTTCCCTGGTCTTCATATTAGTTTATCCTTTCTAACTACAAATGCAGTCTCCACAATTTATACCTAAAATTAAAACCAAGACTAGACACTCACAGAATTTTATGTTTGAAAACTCAATGCAACAACAGGTACCTGAGCAGCAAGGAACACCTTGCAGTTACACACACTCGTATTCCAGCTCATGTGAAAATGGGAGAGGCTGAAATAAGTCCCTGTGTTCTAAAACTGCAGAACATGCATGCATGTAAACCCTGAGATATAAATAGCAGTGACTCTGAGTCTGATCTTTTGTTTTCTGTCCATCTGCTGATCTTAAACCCTAGGTCTTTAGCGTGTATCAAAACCTATTAAAGTTGATGCTGCTGTTCCCATACTATAGGACGACACTGTGGCTGCTTTATCTTGGCGAGCCGATATAACCGAATCAACACTAACCGAGTACAACTACGAAGGCCTAAGTATTCAAAAGTAAAAACGTTGTCAGAGTTATTGGAACACAAGAGTAAGGCAACACCATGTCACATGTGATGGATGACAAGATTATTTTGCCCTTATAGCTAGATATCTATGCCAGATAGTACCAGCTGCAAGCAACATTTGGAAAACATTGGTCAACCATTGGACAGGTTCACACACACGACTGCCCAGATATGCAGATGGAAGGAGAGTTTACGATCACACCTTTTCTTGAGGGTGGGGGGTGAAGACCAACATCTAGCATACGATTAATTTTCAAGACTTGTCAAAAATTTGACTATTGCCAATGTTTAACCTCAACCGATTATCAAAATGACTAGTCGGATGACAAATCGAAAAGTTGACAAGGCACGCCTGCCGCACATAACGTTACTGCCCGTTAAAGCCGCTTTCACACCGGACGCGAAAATAATTTTTCGCAAGACAAATTACAATCAAAGTCAGTGCGTCTTTGCATTGACTGTGAATGTAATCTGTGCGAAAATTTCATTTCGCGTCCGGTGTGAAAGCGGCTTTAAAGCGCTGAAAAATAAACGGCAGGGCAGAAAGCTGACGGTTTCATATTTGATAACATTCAGCTAGTCTAAAAAAAAAAAGAGGCTAACCTGCTACAAGCCGTCACACAAATGGATTAGCGAGTTAGTTATCTTGTGACTAATCAGTTAAGGAGCTGCGCGAGCCGACGAGCTCGTCTCGGCCAAGTATCGGTACCGAAGTCCGCGGTAACGGGAGCCGGGCCTCGTCCTCCGGCTGCATTAGTTACATACAGCGGCCGGTTTGCCGTGTCTTTCTGACGGCAGCAACTCGGTTCCGGGCCTACCGCTCAGCAGCAGTTCGCCAACTACCGTCGAGCGCGATCAGTGTGCAGCGGAGCCGAAAACACTGCTGCTGAAGCGGCTGTGAACGCACAGGAAACCCCCTGCAACCTTAGAAACGATAAAAACAAAACCGATAAACGGCCCTCCGACGGACGCTTATACCTTGTAAAACGCTCCGCTCGCTCCTCGGACCTCCACGGCTAACTCCTCCATGGCTGCAGCGATTAGCTAGACGAAGACGGGAAAACGGCGCGTCGTTACGGTTCTCTGAAGCCCCTCCTGAGAGATTCTGCTCCCCCTCGGCGCCGCTTCTTCACCGACGGTAAACGAGTGCGCGTCCAGTTTTCTACAGAAATGAAAGCGAAACATTCATATCTAACGCACGGACGGGTCGCGTCGGCCGCTCCTGAGCGCATCGATGTAAACAGAAGAGCCTCCCTAATTCACTCGTCACGTGACAGGGGTTTGCCTCAGGAACGCGAGTTCTCAACGTCGGGGGCGTCGCAACGCCTCACAGAGTACAAGAATCCAGTGTTAAGTTGGGAAACCGCAGAAAGGAAGTCAAACTAACAAGGCTGAGGTGAAACCACGCAGGACTCAAAAGAACAGTGTTATGGAAGCATATATGTTTGCAAATTGCATTGCCATTTTGCTACATATATGCTTCCATACAGTGCTCATGTTGGGGGAGGTCCGATCAAATCACTGTTCCGAATGTAAGGTGGTAGAGGATGCTGAGCGCGTACTCGTGTATTGCATTAGGTTTACTGATGAGAGGGAGCAGCTAAAGCTGAGGATATTAGCGGCAGAGAGAGATTGGAGTCTGGAGGGAGTATTAGGAACTACAGGACCGGGGGTGGAAAGTGCTCAGAAGGCCATTGCACACATAATTTAGATATGTTAGCATTGATTATATAATCTCTCTCTCTCTCTCTCTCTCTCTCTCTCTCTCTCTCTCTCTCTCTCTCAATTTCGAATAAATGAACCTATTAAGTTTGCTGGATAAGACAAGATCAATTTCCTCAAGTCAAATACTGTACATAGACCAGAATATATGTTTGCTTACTCCGGTGCAGTAGGTGGCGGTATGCACCTATTAAGCCAAGTACTTTACGCCAATAAACAAAAATAAGAAGAAGTCAGGGCATCACATACTAATCTGTTTATTATTTATTTATTCATTTATTGAATAGGTTTTTTTTCTTCTTCTTTTTTTGGTTGAGAATTAATCCCAGACAAATGGAGAGTGATGAGGTGGAAGGGAGTGGAAATGAAATTGATGAAGCGTTGTTGTAGGACTGAAAGCGGTTGGAGATCGATGGACCAATAATACAATATTTGGTGACAGTCATCTTGTCGGAAAATTTGTTAAAAAAGAAATCGAGGATGTTAAGGTTGTTATGGTTTGTCGAAGCGGTATTATGGTTACTGAATGCGCAACAAAGAAACATCGGGAAAAAGCGCTTAAAATTTGTAGGGCCCACTTCTGATCTTTCTCCTGTTATTACCTGTTTTACGATGAGTCCAAAGCCAACTAAGAAGGGTGTGATTGGCGGTGTGCCATACCCTTTGAAAGTTGACGCTTTTTTGGAGGTGGAGGGAGTTTGCGCTGCTCGGCGCTTGAAAAGTTATAAGAAAGGGGAAGAACAAGGCAGCACGGCAGTGTTGCTGGACTTCAGCCAAGACTTACCAGAAAGGATCAATTTGGATTACGCGAGTTATCGGGTGAGAACCTACGAAGGGGAGCCAATGCGATGTTTTTGGTGACAAGAATACGGGCACGTTGCTGCAGTGTGTAGGGGGAGAATATATAGATGTAGACGATATGGTAACTCGGGGTGTTCAGAGGATGAATGTAAATTCACGAAAGAGCAAGCGGTTTGCTTTCATTGCTGGGGTATCATGAAATTGGGGATAAAAATGCAATTGAAGGAAATTTGAAAATGAGGTGGAACGAGTGCGGACCCAAAGTAATTTATCATAGCCGAAGCTGCTAAGATGGAAAAGGGAAATGTGAGCGAGGAACTGCAAAGAAAGTGATAAAAGAACCAAAGTCTGACACTGAACTTATAAATATTTATAAGATGATTTTTTTGGCATTTGTGGCAATAGTTATAAATTGTGCAAAGAAAATTGAGTCAAAGACTGATAGGATTAGGATGGTGGTTCATGCAGCAAGGGAGGTACTTGGTATGACTGATGTAAAGGGACAGGAAATTCAGGAGATTTTAGGGAGAGGCTTTGGCGACAGTCAAATGCAAATTAATTAGTTGGAATTAATTCTGAAATTGAAATAATGGGCTGGGGTTATGGATCAGGCTTTGTTTTTTGTTTTTCTCCAAGTTGCAAAGTTGACTGGTGGAGAGCAGTAATACGCCTTATAAACAAGAGGATGCGAGGTAAAAATATCCAGACCCACACTCCATTTCAGAAGATGGCGGTAATGCTCTAAGCGTTGTTAAATCGCCTTCCAAATAAATACAAGCAGAAGAAGAACATACTAATCTGAAAAGCGAGTAGAAACGGGTCTTGCGAAGTGCGCAGGAAATCCCCGCTACATATTGAATTTACATCCCAAGTAATACAGTGTGCGCGCATTAAACCTGTCGGCCGCATAGTGGGCGATTTTGGTTGTGCATCTAGTTTAAGGGAAGTGGTGAGGCCTTTGAAAATGAAAACATTGCCGAGTTTCAGTGGTGGTACTGAATGAATCAGATGGCAAGTCCCTGCCTCATGCCATACAAGATACGGAACGTTTAGGGTTCATTAGTATCTCTGATGAGGGCGATATTGGCCGTATTCTGTGCCTTGTCCAGTACTGGAGTTTTGGCCCAACTCAATGCTACATGGTGCGCTGGAGATTATACTTCATTAAAGTCATAAAGAATGAAAGGCTTCATTCTACTTTTAGGGACACAGTGGCTTGTCACTGAAGAATATCTTCTAATGTATGCCAAGTAGCTTACAGATGAATTTGTACTGTTTTAACTGCTGAAAGGATGCACAGTTACCTTAAGGGCCAATAATCAGCCTTTGGTGGTTGAGTAGATTGTACCTGTTTGAGGGATTGAGGTCGACTCCTATTTTGCCCATACTCACAAGAGAGTTGAGAAATCAAGTCTTTTTGTGGAATTATTATTATTATTATTATTTTTTTTTTTGCGGCTGCAATTAAGGTTAGTTTGTGGAGTCATGGAATATTGCTTTTTTTTCTGCAATGCAAGCCTTAACACTGTAGACAATTCAGCTGACAGTACACATAGATACCCTTTTTATTATTACCAATAATTTTTCTAAGTTATGTAATTGCAAAATATACGCATTCAATTAAAAAAAAAAATCATTGTTTTGCTTACTTGGTGATATATTTTAATATTTTACCTGTCTGCTTATTGTGCAGTCGTGGGTGCCAAAGGAGTTGTTCCAATAGCCTAATCAAATGTTTGTTTTATAGGCTGCTGAGCAAGACAGGCTTGCAATGAATCCTGACTCACTGCATCAAGACATCTGTTTCAGTCTGTGAAAATAAACTAACATAAGCATACATTGGCCCATAATTCATTTCTAATGATCCAATTTTATTTCAAAATAAATACATTTACCAAGCTCTCTATTTGGCGCACCTGCTAATTCTACAGGTAGGCCTTCGCTTTGCAGTTAGAAAATCATCAAATCTTCATGAGATGCTTTCCGTAAGAAGTTTGAAACATTCATTTGGGATTCAGACACAATTGAACAGCATAATTTCTGCAGATTTTTCAGATGCAGAATCGTGCTGTGAATTTCCATACACTGCATCTTTGAAGTGCCCCATTGGAGATTTTGGGAGCTGTAGGACCGCGCATAACCCATTATCATGTTCATGAACCCAGTCTGAGTTGACTTCCTGACATGGTGATTTATCTTTACAGACATGGCTATTGGAAAATGGGCAGTTTGAGGCCAGAAAGGGATTCACATGTTCAGCAAAGACACTCAGATAGGTGGTGGCATTTTAGTGATGACTGGCATTAAGGGGCAAAATGTGTGCCAAATAACCACACTATTACCCAGCCACCACCAACCGAAACTACTAACACACGACTGGCTGGGTCTATGGATTCATGCTGCTGATGCTAAATTCTGAAAGCTACCATCTGCTTGTCACAGCAGGGATGGAGATTCATCAGACCAGGCTACATTTTACAAGCTACAACTGTCCAGTTTTGGTGAACTTGTGCCAACTGCAGCCACAGATTTGTGTTCTTGGCTGAAACAAAAGGAACCCGACCGAGTGGCTGTCTGAGTTAGAGCCTTTCTGTCTGCTTGAGCTCGGCTGGCCGTTCTCCCCTGACCTCTCGTCAACAGGGTATTTTCAGCCACTGACCTTTCTTACTTTTGATTTTTTTATTTCATCTCAATTTCACCAGATAAGTCTATTGAGAACAATTTTGCATCGACCGCGACAACCTGACATGAAAAGGACAAAAACCTGCCAGTCACTGGTGTCCCCCTCCCCCCCCCGCACCATTTTGTGTAAACTGAAGAGATTCTGGTGCATCAGTCTCCCAGAAGAACAGCCATTTCAGAAATGCTCAACACAGCTCATCTGGCACCAGCAGCACTGCTGTGGTCAAAGTCGCCCTGGTCATACTGTTTCCCTATTCTAATATTTGAATGAACATTAACTGAAGCTCCTAACCTATATCTGCGTCATGTGTATTGCACTCATAATTGGCTGGTATATAATTCTGTGAATAATAAATGTGTGCAGGTGTTCTTAATAAAATGTTCAGGGATTCATTTTTTCTTTTCTTCAGCTTCTCAGTATCAGTTCAGTTCAGTTCAGATGTTTGCTGTCCTGCGAGGGTAAATTTGATTTGCATTAGAGGGTAAAAACACAAGCGCAGCACATAAGGGGGCATCAGGAATTAATCACAACAGTTGATTTCTGTACTTTTTTTGTCGTCCTCACATCTGTGTTATCCTTGTATAACTCTGCGAGTACTGGCTGGCATGTATTGGCAGTGCGCCATTCACTGCATGCATTTTGCTTTGCATTTTTGTGGTCCTGTCTACGTTATTGTTAAATTATCCTTCAAGTATTGTCTGGCATGTTTTGGCGATACGCTGCCCTCTGCATGCGTTTTGGTTTGTTTATTTACTGTCCTCATGTTGGTGTGGTTTCGTGAGTGAGGTATTTTATGTTCAGTGACCTTTGACACTGTCCCTCGTGGTCTGAGTGTTGGTACGGTCCGGTGTGTTGTCTGATCCCATGGTTAGTGTGAGTGTAGATGACAAAGTTCCAGTCGAATAAGTCCATCATTGGTTTAAGTGTCCCAATAGTCACAGCACTCACACGGTTTATCAGCTGTAATAGTGTCATACTATGTATCCATGATATTTTCGGATTGCATCAAATCATGTTGCCCCACCTGAACTGTCATACCAAAATGGCCACTGCTTGGAAGCTGGAATAGAGGAAAATGTAAATGTATTGCTTTTAATTTTGGGGGACCTGTATCTCTGCCCAGAAGGGAGAAGAACAAATTCCTCTAAAAGTAAGAGGTCGGAGCCCGCCAAGATCAACTGTACCTCCTGCAGAATTTCTCTGTTATAGAGATCTGCTGAAGAAAGCTGCCCCGTGCCAATTATGTCCACATTAACCCCTTTCTGCAGACGTAGACGCCCTCATCTATAGACCTGCAAATTGGAAGCACGCTGTTACTGTACTCGATCACTAAATGGCACCCCCGGATCAGTTATTGAATGTTCACAAGCAAGCAGACCTCCAACGCTGTTCTGAATATGGGGAAGTTCACTCCACGCCCGGTTTTTCAAGAGCTGCATGAATTAAACTCCTCAGCTAAGCCTGATGTGCAAACTGGTCAGTATCCTTGCCTATAGTATCGATCCAGCAGTTTAAAAAAACGATATCTTGACACCGAAAAAATCGTTATCCTCTGTAGCAACCAGATAAGCCACAGTGAGCCAACAGTATTCCAAGTAATGGTTCAGAAAAATCAGTTTTCTGAGGCAAAAAAATCGACATGGTATTGATTCTCTCACATTCTACTGTTAATTACAGTCGTCACATACAAAAAAATTTGTAGTTCCCTACCGTGGATTTACGCGCAGATCCATTCATTGACAAATTCAGCGCTTCTTTATATCCACCCGAGTACTGGAGTTGATAGCCAACCACTCAACCATACGCTCAAGCTCTTCTGCGTAATTGGATAGTTACACTTCATGCCCTGTGAAGCTACCCTGGTAAAAATGTATTGATTGGCTCGTTTCTTATCCAATTCCCGAGTGTTTAAGCATTTTAGAGTAAGTGAAACTAATTGATTGGACAAACAGAGAGCATACAAACCTATGCGTATCAGCGGGCTCGGTTGTATCCTGTCTACGTTATGCACATTACGCGGTTAAAATAGACGCGATTTATAGAAAACGCGTTCGCAAAACTGGCCTTGAAGTGTCCAGTTACATTTACAGGATTTAAATGAGATAAGGATATGGTCAATTGGAATTATTTAGAATGAAACAGGACCGGAGGGTTCCTGCTATTGGATCGGTCTCTGGAGAAGGGATTCATGAGAAAGGTGAGGCTGCTACTTTGTTATTTGTTGTTGTTGTTGTTGTTGTTTTTGGAATGTATACGTACTCAACAAAGTCGAATGTCGAGGTTTTTTTCCTGTTTAAAACGCGAACTGCCCGTGCATTTGGATGGACCCCCTGGTACGTTCATTGCACGTTTCTTTTGAATCCAGGGAGGCAATGGATTGTTCCCTGAAAGTGGAGTGTCTGTTCTGTTTAAATAAGGTATATTTCAGAATTCAGATATTACTGAGTTAGTGAGTTGCACTTGTTCCTTATAAGTAATGAAATGAGTTTGTGAGCTTAGAAGAGGGAAGTGGTAGCTTCCATTACAGGGTGAATGTTCTAACCGTTTAATAAGAAGTTTATTTAATGCGTGTTTGTGCTGGCTTGGGGCACTTTGAAGTAAAATGGCCAAAACTCTAAACTTTATTATGGAGAAAAGGCATGTTTTGTCTTTGGAGTGGTTACTGGTGACCATTGATATTCAACTGCACTGAGATTGATAAATTCATACTAAACTCAACCAGAAAATCATTTGTTCTTATTAAATTTCATGCCTTAAAACTTTATTTGTGTTATATACATGATTTTTTTATGATTTGACAGGACTTCATTTTGAGACTTCGGGGAGACACTTGGGTAGCTGTATAATTTGGCTAAAAGAATGTAGGTAATCTAGAATGTAATGTTGAAGATGAATTGTACTTGTGGTCAAGGAGTTTATGATCCCAGAAATGTATAGTTTTAAGCCCCAGCAGTTTTTCAATCCTCAGAATTATTTTTTTTGCAATTTCAATGGTGAATTCTCATGAAGATTTTTTATGTTTGCAGCTCATTTTCTCTACCATAATCATGAAAATTAACTGAAATACTATGTAATTCTAAATGCTGTAAGTGTCTTTTCAGAATTGAGCCACATTTTTCCTCTTTATGAAGCTTAAATCTTGAATTATACAGCATTAAAGTGGGTAACCCAAAAATAGCCATATTTGGCTTCTGCACAAAGGGGTTAAGCACATTAGTCTGCGCAGGAAGTGAAGCGTCTGCAGACGCCTTCTGCAGATTGCACATCTGTTGAGGTCATGTTTCAAGGTCTTGTCAATCACTGTTCTGAAGTACTTGTAGCACTCAACCGTCTCAAAAAGTGGGCCCTTAATGATATTTGGGAAGGTTGAGTTCGAGGTTTTCCTGAAGGTGAAGGCTAACACTTTACTTCAGAAAGTAGTATTTACATCACTCTACTAAGTCCTTCACAAAGGGTCAGTGCTCAATCTGGAGCAGGCCAATTTAAACAATGCCATATGCAAACGTCAGGTGATGCCACTCAAAATAGTTACTCCTGCTGCCATTTGAATAGAGAATACACCATAACGGGGACAGGACACACCCCTGGAATGAGACAGCGAATGACGCGCCTGCGGGATAGAGTACTGTTTGCCCTTACTGCCTGCGGCCTACATGAGAAAAAGTTCAATGCCCATTTCACCATGCCAGCATCAAGATTAAAAGTGGGCAGTAGTTGACTACCTAAAATTTGCAATTAAATTATATTCAAACCTGAGGAAAAAGCTATAAATAAAGGGTTTCCATGAGTTTTTGTAAGGGTAATTAAAGTAGTAATAGCATTTTCCACTGTCCACCCAATACCCAGATTGCACTGGGTTGAGCAGGCCCCTTACCTCATGAGTCAGGATTTGTTTGCTATATTGCGCCAAAGTTTTCATCACATATCCGGTCAGAACCATAAGCCTAAGGTCAGTGAGTCTTTCAGAGATTTGTTCTTGGCTGGGGTTCAACAACAAATTCCTTCCAGAGTTTTGGGACCTTGTGCTGGGTAATTGACATATTAAAAAGATAATTTTAAAAGATAATTAAAATATCAAATTACCAATTTGCACAAACTTTAAGCAATTTGTCAGTGGTCAGGTATGGCCCAGGGCTTTTTCTATTACGACATTTATCAAATGTAGATTTGACAGAACGGCATTGGTCGGTGGCAGTACAGTTACTCAACGTATCAAGCAAGTCAATTTGTGCACATTTGTAAAATTCATCATGGGGATAAAAGGAAAATTAAGGTAAGGTTAATAGAAATCATTGCATGCATTTACAAGTATACTGTGAGCTTAAGCCGCATCAGTGTCACACGAGGATAAACTGGTTATTGCCACGTTCGGCCACCAGATGTCAGTTATGTTCTAGAAATTGAACAAAAGAACAATTTCAGGTCCGAGACTGGCACACAGCATTTACTGCATCTTAAAATTCATATAAAAGTCTATTCAAGCCTGCAGTATATAATAACTCAGGGTTTGACGGTCACTTTATTCTATGCTATTCTAGTGTATCTATTGCTCCCTGATTTGAGAAGCCCAAATGTGTCTGAGGCCAGCAATTAAAGATTACTCATTATCTTTAAAATGCAGTTGGTGCTGGTGGTTTAAGCCAATCCACCCATGATATATCGAATGTGATACTGCATTAAGCATGTTAGAATCACAAACCATAACATCATTGCTAGTTGAAGGAAAATCTGGGGTTGAGCCTTATGTCATATTATACTGTGCAAACGAAAACACAATTCAGAATTGATCATGAAGTCAGATCTACCAAGTCAGGCAATAATTCCATTGAGGTCAGCCTTATAGCTTGGTTTGATTGGTTCATGTTATGTACATGTCTGATGTGATTGCTCTACAGTTAACTGTTCAAAGTTTTTTTTTTTTGTTGTTGTTTTTTTGGTAAGTTTTACTGCCGTGACACCCCCCCTCATGCACCTCAATTCTGGGTAAACAAAGTCTGCAACAAAGGTAGTGTGATCTGAATGAACCCATTTTGAAAATACTGAAATAAAAGTTGGCAGAATACGTGAAGCATGTCTGGAATGTATGTATTCTTTACAGATGTACGCCTGTAGCCATGTCATGAATCATGATATTGTACAGCATGACACCAGACGTTACGGCTGATTCTACTGTGCAAGAAATACCATCATGAACTTGAATATTTCAAATGAAATCTTGCGGGTACCTGATACTTGTTGTGAATTGTGAGTATGGCCCAAAAGAGGAGTTGGCTTGAACAGACTCCACAATGATGTCCCATTGTTTCACAGGGGGACATTTTCTGCTGTTTTTGTGCTTTTTGCGAAAATGGTTTGGCAAATCACCAACAAAAGATACTTCAGTTTTCCTGATCATTCCACATATTTTGATGTATTTTTGTCTATGTGCTGGAAGTGCTGAGGGACTAGTAACCTGTCAGAGAAACATATGGAAGAAGAATAACTTTAAAAAGCAGGCTGTTGAAAGGCTGATGCAACAGTGTTTTTTTTGTGGTTGCTAGGGTGTGCAAGATGGTTGCTAGGGTGTTTTGGGTGGGAGCCCAGGTATACAGGATAGTTGCTAGGGTTTTTCTGAGTGGTTGCTAGGGTGTTTCTAGGTTGTTGTGAGGGCACACAGGATGGCTGCTTGGATGTACTGAATGTTTGTTAGGGTATTTCTAAGAGGCTTTTGGAGTGTTTCTAGCTGGTAACCTGGATGTTTCTGGATGGCTGCTTGAGCATTTCTCAGTGGTTGCTTGAGTGTGCAAGGTGGTTGGTATGGTGTTACTGGGTGGTTGCAAGGGTGTTTCTCGGGCGGTTGCTCGGGTATACAGGGTGGTCGCTTGGGTGCTTCCAAGTGTTTGCCATGATGTTTCTTAATGGTTTTTAGGGTATACAGGGTGGTTGCCAGGATGTCACTAGCTGGTTCCTAGGATGTCTCTTGGTGGTCGCTTGGATGTTTCTGGATGGTACCGAGGGCATTTCTAGGTGGTAGCCAGGGTGTAAAAGGTGGTCATCATGGTGTTTCTCGGCAGTTGTAAGGATGTCTCTTGGGTGGTTGCCAGGATATACATGATGGTGGCTTGGGTTTTCCTGATTGTCTAAAATATAGAGCAGATCTTTGGGTAATATCTCAGTGGATATCAGTTTGATGCCTTCTTTTCCTGAACAGGATTCCTCAAATTGCCTGAAACCCCAGAATCCATGTTTCAGGGCATCCTGTATGCAACACTAAGACTTTGAGCTAATTAGCCTAGTTGAACAATGGAATTCAGATATACCCACTGGATTTCATGTGCCTATCAAAATGACTGAAAATTATTGTTCTCTTATTGGTTGTTTTTCCACAGCAACATTCAGTATACCATATGCATTGATGAGTGTTCACTACTGTTAAGAGCCATTCCTTGAGAAAATGGCACTTCTTGAAGAAGTTGAGGAGTTGACCCCCCTGGAATTGAATGAAACTTGGAAAATAGGTAGATATGGTAGTCTCACAGAAAAATCCAAATTTTTAGGTTCATATCTCAAGAAATCTGCCAGTGACGCCACGGGAAAGCCACTAAAGTGGCTCAGTTTTGCTTTTGAAGCCACATTTTACATCAAATATTATGACAAGGGTTCACAGTACTGGATTTGTTATACTTTTATCATGACCTGTCACACTTCAGGTCTGGATTGACTTCAGCACCACATCAGCACCAAGCTGGGTAACTATGTTATTGAGCCGAAATTATATGAGAAATCACGGTAAAAATTGAAAATGGGAATAGCAATAAAATAATATCCCAGACATACACTAAACAATTTTGGTGCATGTTTGAGGTATATTTTCTCAGTAACCCAGACATGTTCCATGGTGATAAATGCTGTTTGTTGTGCTTTTGGAACTCTGTTTTCAGGAATATTAAGAATTTCTTTGGTAGTTTTTACACTTTCACGCTAGACAGAGCCAAAGTTGGAAGAAAACTCAAAATGGACCATTTCATAGCAGATCGTGCCTATATTTCGGAGGCATTACCCTGCAAGACAGAGATCAGAAATTCTCTGGGTACATCGTCTTTTGAGGTGCATTACAGCATTAGAAAAATCTCAATGGCAGTATTTGTAGATGATTTTGAGCATCAAAACGCAGAAAAAATTCGGCTCCAGGGGGCACTGTAGGCTGGATGCAAGTGCTGGCCATCCCCCGCAATGTACCATAGAAATTTTTTTTTGAATTGTGATACACACAGCTAGTTTTCTCAGAAAGTGAAAAGCTTGGTTTGGTACTATGCTGGGTACATAGCTTTCTGACTAAAAGTGGTGCTCTAAAGAGCTAATGTTCTACCAAACTAATATTCCATATTCTCAGACATATATCAAAGTTCTGTCTTTTGAAATATATGAAGCGCATACACAGTTATACATAAAATCTTAATCCCTTTGGTATAAAGTTTGTTTGGTTGTAAACTGGTCTGACTGTGAGCATTACAAGCACATACATGTATTATTACCAAGTACTGGTACAGCACAGTTAAAAACGTACAACACGTTATAAAACATGACCAGTCCAAAATTTTTAACTGCCAAAAAAGAACTAATCTTAAAGGTGTACCAACGTAAGTACGTATGCAGACATGCGTCAACCTTACACTTACATAAAATAACAGTGCATAATTTGAACTCTGAAAAAAAATCTTTGTCACACAACCGTATACATGAAGACAGAATGTATAGTACAAAAGTTAAAACTGTTTTTTACTTTTCATGTTATCCAAAGCAAAATTATGCCAACACAGCATGTGACTAGCTCTATCCGTCAGTTTGTTTTTGGAATTGGATTGTAGGTTGGTGGCACCTGGTACTGCGCAGCAGAGGTGCTCCTTGGCCTTGGCCTTGAGCAGCCATCCATGGCCTTCGTCATTGGATCTGGGTCGATGTTACCCACGGAGCCAGTCGAGCCCGAGGCAAGCCCTGCTACACTGCATCCTGGGTCTCTACAGGGCAGCTTACAGGCTGTTGATAGTTAGCATGTCTGTCTATGAATTAAATAGCGGGCTGCAGCCTATATGGCACAATAGTTGTGTCAACACCCATGGCTTGGTACGTACGAAAATGGGAATTCTAGAAAAGAAATCCCTCCCTCCCTCCCAGCGGGCATCCCGCAGGATAGACATCATGGGCGGGTATTAGGAATGAAGTCTTTGCAAGTTACCACTACAAATGAACTGCCCTTCTCTTGGCAGGCTGCTACTTGCTTGCTAGGACCTCTGTGCCCTTTATCAGGACAACCACTCGCTAGACGCGGCTGCTGTGCCCTTTTACATACCCAAGCACCATACCCTCGGAAATCCTAGAATTAATACTGAAGCTTGATATAATACTGAATACTTTCTGATTCTAATAGTGAAGCAAAAATGCAGATAATTTGTTATTTTCTGAAACTCTCCAAGACTACCACACTGTACTGACTGCTGGTAAAAGTCTTGCATATTGACACAATGCTACAATCACCAACAATATTCTTTTCCAATATACAACCAACCCATCTTTATACCAAAGTGATTACAAATTTAATGTTCAACTGTGCACGTACTTTATATATGTGAAAAGACAGAACTTTGGTATATGTCTGGGAGTCTGGAATATTAGGTTTGTAAAATATTAGGTCTTTACAGCACCACGTTCGGTCAGATAGCTGGGGTGCATTTCCCAAAATCACAGATGCTAACTGACATAGTGGGGCCCATTCAAGGTGAATGGACGAACTATGCAAATTGATAACTTTTTTAGCAACTATGCTTTTGGAAAATGCGCCCCAGAATAGTACCAAGCTAAACTTTTCATTTTCAGCGAAAACTAGATAAGACTAAAAACTAGATAAGACTAAAAACTAAACTAGAAAACTAGATCACAATTCAAAAACAATTTCTTTGGTATTTCGCTAGGATGGGTAGTACTTGCATCCAGCATACAGTGCCCCCTGGAGGCGAATTTTTCCAATTTTTGATGTTTAAAATCATCTACACTGAAAATACTACCAGTGAGGTTTTACTAATGCTGTAATGTACCCCAAAGGAATTATGTATCCAGAGAATTTCAGATCTTGCAGGGTAAACAAAATAATGCCACCAAAACATAGGCACGATCTGCCATGAAATGGTCTATTTTAAATTTTCCACCAACTTTGGCTCCATATACCTTGAAAGCGTAGATACTAACAAAAAAAGCTTGGTATTCCCCAAAGTAGAGTTCCAAAAGCGCAGCAAACAGCATTTACCCTCACAGTACAAATCTGGGTTACAGAGAAAACATGCACCAAAAATGAATTTCAACCACCTTTCAGGCCATATTTAGCTCAAACACAGCAAGATACCAGAGTACTTTTCACTGAAAATGACAGTCTTGTTGTGTATAAACACATAATAAAGCATTCTAGTTTGGTATATGTCTGGGGTATTATTTTATTCCCTTTCCCATTTTCAGTTTTTATTGTTATTTCTCAAATAATTCTGGCTCAATAACCTAGTAGCCCAGCTTGGCGCTGATGTGGTGCTAAACTCTAACAGAACTTGAGGTGTCACAGGTCATGCTAAAAGTATCAAATATTTGGTACTGTGTACGCTTAAGTCATGATAGTTGATGTAAAATGTGATGTCAACAGCAAAATTGAGCCACTTAAGTGGATTCCAGGTGGCGCTATCAGCAGGCACAGAGAAATAAGGACACAAAAATTTGGCTTTTTCTGTGAGACACTCATATTTACCTTCGTGCCAAGTTTCATTCAATTCCAGGGGGGGACAACTGCGCACCGGATGTCAATCTCTGGTGGAATGGCTCTTAAAATGGTCCAAGTGAAATACTCATGATAACAAATGGCAGTCAGTTTTACATGGCGGGTGGGTGCTGCCCATCGGCCATGTTGTCATTCGTGACTTGTTTTGCTCAGTGGCAAAATAAAATTCTTACCAAAGCACCATGTCGGCGAAAGTTACATTTCCTCTCGCCATTGGCAATTTTTCTTCCTGCTGCCTTCGGCCCCCAGTGTAGAAGGGAAGGATTTCCACCAAAGGGTTAATTAATTTTGAAAAAAAATTCCATGACTGGATGATGATTGGTCACAAATGAACTGCATGGCCAATGGTCAAAGCTGAGACATGGAAGGAAGCGAAATAAATAAAAAAATGGAAAAGGTCTCCCTCCTCTCTGTGGTTTGCCAGGCGTGAGTAGTGGACAGTCAATTTTTATGTGGCATCACTGATGATGGACCACAACAGCAGAGCCAGCCCTACAATCCTGAATGTCCATGACTCACTTAATGACTTAGTAGCTGACTGATGAAGTTAGCTCAGTGCTGGCTCATAATGGGACTTGCCATTAAGGTGCTAACAGAAATTACCACGCCGATTGCCGTAATATTAATAGTCGCGCCACATACTAGGTTTTGATCGTCTTCTTGTTGTTCCTCTCCTCCTCTCTTTTAGAATCAGGCATGTGCACCCTGTTCAAAGTAATTAAGTAAAAGCACTTACTTCCAAAAGTTGAGAGATGTGCCAATAGGCAGATCGCCGCAGCCTCCAGATTGCAAGTTTCAGTCATTCCAATTTCAGTGTGCCTGGCAGCGGTCACGATTGAAAATGATGTCCACCATTGACCGATGCAATTTTTGATACTGTAAAAATGGCTACCAGCATTTTTACTAACTAAAATCATATATTTTTAAGAAGTCTGTCTGATCCTGGAAAAAAGGAAAAAACCGAAGAGATCGGGCTATCAATTTCCATGGTCTTCATTCCTCTTCCATGTGTTCGGCCCTTAGTTTGTTCCATTCAGCCCTCACCCGCCAGCCAGCTGGTTTTATTCACTGTCTGTGGTTTTCATATTCATTGTGAGGGTTGTTTAATAACACAGTTTCATTTATGAGTGATATCTTGGATTTATTTTATTCATGAACAAGAGTGCCCTCATTTTACATCAGTGTGAGCAGTTTCTCCCCTCTATCCAGGAAAAAATAAAGACATTGGTTAATATGTCGCTAGCTTCATAATGTCTGCCCCCCAAAGGCAGGGAGGGGAGATGCATTGTCTATAGCTATTTTTTCAGCAGTGCGGCATAAAGTATTTCTGGACCATAACCAAGAATCCACTCAATATTTCTTTATCCACTTTGTTGGCACTAAAATGGTGCCTTTTTTTTTGGGGGGGGGGGGGGGTTTCAATGAAAAACATTTGTTTTTCATATTTTTCCATGACTATGAAGGAATGTTTTCCCCCTAAAAATGAGACATATATGGCCACAATGTGATGTTCTGCAAATTTTTGGACATATTAATATGGTGGCACAGTCACGTGAACATTATGAACTAATTATGAACACTTGTACCAATCATTCTGCAGAATGTAAGGTATTTTTTGCTTGTATGCTGGCATTGCTGTTGGACTAGTTGCACATAAGAAAACATTCTAGAAAATAAGTTTAATAAGAATAATAATAACAATAATAATAATTAAAGCTGCAAGCACTGTTGAACGGGCCCTCGCACCCTTGTGCACGTTGGGGATAGTGGTGAGATTCTGACGGGTGCAGGAGTGCACTCAGGTCCAGTGGACAGGTGAAGTACAGGCACCAACCTGTGATACAGCTTCGAGCAAATCGGACAAAGTAGGAAGGAATTATGAAAACTTGATGGGGTGCGCTCTGAGCGTAACCAAATGTGGGCAGGTGCATTCAGGGGCAGACCATCAGAATAAATGCGAAGTTTTGAGCAAATCGGCCAATGAAAATGTAAAATATGGCATTGCCTGTTTCCACAAGGGGACGCTATTGAGAAATTTTGCTCCCCCCATGGGCGAGGGCTCTATCAGATTGAACAGCTTGCCATCCTTGACCAGTGAATCAATTTTTATGATGATACGACTTCAGTGAAGACATCAAAAAAACAAATGTATTTTCATGGCTAGGGATCTATCTTTGCTGCGTTGCCACACGAACGCCATTACTTGTAGCTTTACAGCATTCATAATGTAGCTTCACCAACTTGTTCTGCATGTTTTAGAAGTGGAATGAAGTTGATGGGTTCAACTATGTGTCATCAGTACATGTTAAAGTAATAAATGGTCACCTCCTCCAGGGGGCGCTATTAGTAAAGTGGGAAGTTAATATATTTGGACGTTCAGGGCAGAGCCATCATCATCTCCAGCAAGATTGAAAATTCTACGATCAAGTATGTTGGCGTGACAGCATTTAGAAAATTTTTTGGCGAGTCGCCAAACTTTGTCACGCCCTAGCAGCCACGTCCTTTCACCCACAGACATGCAAAGCACCACTTTTGATTAGCTTGGTCTCTAGATGATCTGGACCAAATTTGAAGTCGTCGCACATGGCTCCAATGATACATATACTGTACGTACTGAATATCGTCTGCCTACGAGAAAGTAACTGAATTTCCCTATGGGAATTTTGAAACGTGTTTAGGGGCGCTATTTTGGCATTTTGCGTCAACCATGAACAACCACCCAAAAATATCGAATTTCAGATCCGGCCGGACGAATGAGGAAAGTTAGACGTGTTTTCACCATTGGGAAAGAGGCGAATTTAGCCTTTGAATTGTCGCAATAATAATCATAATAATAATAATAATAATAATAATAAATAAAAACATAAAACATAAAAAAAAAATAATAATAAAAAGTCCACATAGTCTACAACATCCCCCGCCAATTGTGTGCTTCTTATTTTCGAACTCCATCAAGGCCTTTATGGTCTGAAGCTACACACCAAATTTGGTTGTCCTATATGTAATAGTTTCTGAGAAAAGTTGTCCCCTTTCTCTTGGCCGGACGCACGCACGCACGCACGGACGGAGGTCAAACCTATATCCCCCTCACACTTCTTGTTGGCGGGGGATAATAAACAGTAAGATTTCAATAGGGTCCTCGGCTCGGGCTCTAATAGTAATAATAATAATAATAATAATAATAATGACCACAGTGGCGAATTTTCATTGGGCCATGTGTTTGTTGAACTTCACGGACACAGAACTGGGTTAAATGAGGATGGATTTAATGAGATTCACTAGAAGGGTAGAGTTTCCTGTTTTAAACCACTGATGCAGCAGACTGTAGAGGGAATTGCTGCTGCATGTCCAATATTTTAATCCAGCGCAATATTCAATATTAAAGCTCACTCCTTTGACCCCTGTAAACCCTCTGAATTATTTTGCCTGAGTCAGTGCAAACGGCTCTGAATATGTTTAATGTCTGAAAGGTCAAATCAGTCATGAACATTATATTCCCAAGCCATTTATCCAGATCATGTAAATGTAATGTAAAGCACTCAGAATACAGGTTGGGTTTGACTTGAGGATGGTCTGCTGAACTTCTCGGTCTAATTAACTTGAAATTAAATGAAATGCCAAGGGACACACTTGTTACGTTTACTGTTGAAAAATTTTAAGGGAAGAAGTGAATAGGCTTATGCAAATCAATGTGGTACAAATTACATCAGACATAAATGTGCATTGTTTGGTTTACATCAAATTGAGTGGTTAAACAAAGCGTGAGTGAAAACTAACGTTTAATCACAGTGATGTTGGATGGATTGAATGCTTGCATTCAGACAGCCAATCATCATTTTAGCATAATATGAAAATACCTGTAATTTGTTCCAGTCTTCTATTTGCAAAGATCACGTATCACCTGTGAGTGAGCTTCCATCGTTCTACCGCTAACCTGCTGGCCCTTCCTTTCGAATGTGGGATGACATTACCACTGTCTGCTCTGCAGGAAAATCTGTATCCCTCCTTGCTGTTGGACAGTCTTCAAGGACAGAGTAATCACCAAAATGTTAATAAAACAAATGCACTTGTTAATAAATCTTTTCGACTTTAATCCCTGAGGCTTTGTAACTGAACCACTGCCGAGGATAAATTTGAAGATTTGTGCTACTGGCCACTTTGCATTCCCCTCCATCACCGAGCTGTCTGAAGAGCTTTAATGAATACATTTTATGAGAACTGGCTTGTTTTCCTTGGACAGTAAAGAAGAAAGGGCTTCAGCTGCTCTTCTGCCATCCACTGTGGTGATTCTGGTATCACTTCAGTCTGTATGTCTGTCATCAGAGAAAATTTTAACACGACCAGTCTGACACCACTCTACAACTGCTATGAAAGATGTTTTCAGTGTTTTTACAGGTGTGTACAGTATATGCCAGTCTGTCAGTTTGTCTGTCTGTGGTTTTCATTGTGGACAATTCCTGTGAACGCATTCTTGCAGTCACAAAACATTATAGGTGAGTATTTGGGATAAAAAGGCTGAGTTCAAGGATACAAGTGGTCTGAGTGAACACTCACTAACCACAATATAGTGACGAATTCCATACTGAAAATACAAGCATCGTTTTAGTAGCTGATGGGATGCCTGTTCTTAACACAATATGAGTGGTGAGAACAGGCCATTCGGCCAAACAAGGTTTGCCAGTTTCTTATCACTACAGTGTAGTTAATACAAAAATATACTAAGTAATTTTTGACCACTAGGTAGTCCCAAAAGCACCAACTCCATTTGTTGATGAACAAGGCAAGTCCTTCCTCTCCCTATCTTCAGAAATCCAGTGGTGGTGTCTTATGTCCCGCGTCACCTAGACTGTGCTGGATAGGCGCTTTTATTAGCTCTCAGTGTCCGGCCCATCCCGTTGCATTTTGGGAAAGATAGCAAAAAGATAATCTAAAAAGTTTTTAATTAACCTTATCTTTGAATCCAGTCTCATCCTAACAAGTCATACAGCGATGCTAGCTGACCAAGCGTTGATATACGTTGAAAAAAGAGGCCTTTGGCGTCTTTATTTGACGCTAGTTTAAGATGAAAGCCAAATCCTTAACCCAAGCCCTAACCCTAAATGTCAAATAAGGACCCCGTCATTTTTGTCATATATCAACACTTGATCAGGTAAGGTTACTATATGAGTAGGCGGGATGAAAATGTGTTGAATCTTTGCTTTAACTCCAGGTTTAAACATACGGGAGACCTCACAGCTAATTATATCTTCAAACTGAGATGATTTTTGTATATTTTGTGATCATCAATTTATGAAAGTTAACTCAATTTTTTCTCCTTGACGCTACAATACTTCGCAGCAGATTTTCAAGTAGCTTTTTCCCAACATATGATAAATTCTCAAATTAACCAATACAAACAGTCATGGGCTGATACAGTGTGGGAGCGTTTGCTAATCTAGCAGCATGCTCGCTACCATCCACATCTATGACACTGATAACCAAAGAATTGAACAAGACATGAATATGGATTCCAGCAGGCATGAGTCCATGTCTAACAAGTTGATGACCATTTGCAGTCCGATGAAAACACGAAATCAATTGATGATCGCGGTCAGGGGCCACCTGTACTTCAATACTTTATATTGTGTAATTTTCAAGAACAGTATTCTGTAGAAACGCAACAATTTTATATCAAAGTATTCCGTAGGGAAAGAGTTAAAACTGCAGTTAAATTTACCCTGGCTTACTTCCATTTTTGACCCATATTAATGCAAATTGAACTCAGCTGAAATTATGTTGCATAATGAAATTATTAATCCCACCAGATCATCCCAAAATCTGCTTTTATTTAGGCTCAAGAGAATAAGATTCTTCCTTATAGCTTTTATGTTTTATACAAGAAATTATCTTTGTTGCTCTTCTTTGAACTTTTTCTAAAGACTCTACATTTGTCTTGTGGTATGGTCAGTGCTTGAATTGGAATAAAAAAGGTGCCAGTAATCTGAATCAGCAGCTCAGAAAAACCAAAACCAAACCAAAACCTTACCGCAGAACCGCATTACACTCCGCCCCAACCCCAACCCAGCAGCAACCACTGCATATCTTAACTAGTATTACTTAAGCTTCCACATTCTCAATTTACAAGTAGATCTTTGATAATGTCATGAGAATTATGACTTTAATACCAAATAACTAACCTTCAAGTGAAATATTATATCGGTGATATTGACAAAACTTTGCAGAAAAAATAAGACTAGCTACAACAGAACTGCAGCTCTCTCAAAACGGTTGTCAAAATGGTACATGGTATGAGAATATTCCACTCAATAGAACCATTTTATTTGTGGTGTATAATGCTTTTTACGGAAATCAGGCCATTTCCAAGCAAGCCAATTTTAGGAAGTGAACCAATATGCATATAATTATTGACTGAGTGAACATTTAAATTACCAGGCAGAATGAAACGTAACATAGCGAGGCAGAATTTAAGTCCGATGTTAACTGACCGACAAGCCTACACAGGTCAATAACGAAGAATACAAACCAACTAAATAATGGACAATACATCAGTGTTTCACACAGGTTCATGGGTTACTTGTGGTGGTGGATGTTCAAACTAAACGCATCTAAAACAGTCATGAGTGGAAAAAACCGTTACCCACCCGATTAGAAGCACTGTTTGACGAGCCATTTGTTGTTCTTACAGAAATAAATTTGGGTCGCTGTCCAGGGAAAATCGCTTTCATTTTGCCGTGGTCTCACGATTAAGCCAAGCCAACATCCTGGAAGTTGTACCGTTTTCAGTAACAAGTGACGACTGGCTAAATAAAGATATTGGAAAGCTCTGTATGCACGTAAATTTGCGCGATGCGGTAAAATGTTGCATTTTGGGTATACTTGTCTTTATAAAATAATATATAATTGGCTTGAATTTCACTTGCCGTTCTTATGAACTACACAGAACTACAACGGCAATGTTTTTTTTTTTTTTAAATATGGGAATGCACCCGTGCAGAAGACTGTATGTTTGTCTTGTGCATATAAAAATAAATCATACGCTGCTAAATAAGAACAAATAAATCACCGCACAGACCATAATTTGCAGCAGCAATATGCGTACCTAGGCCAGGTACCAGGAGCTAAAAACTGAAAGACTGTGATCAACAGTTATTGCCAGGTCTTTCTCAAATAAAACACAATCCAAATTTGATCCTTCCATTGTAACCATTTAGGGCTGTATTCCACAAACTTCCTTAAATCTTAAGTCATAAGGAAAGGAAGAGTTTAAGACACTTTTTCCTGAGTTGGGATTACAGAAACAAATCCTAACTAACTTTAGGAATCCTATCTTATCTTACTTCAACCTATCTTATCTCAAGTTAGGAAATCCTAAGTACTTAATCCAGCCTGGGCTATCAAGTTTTATGTCTGTTACCTAGCAACCAACACTTCTTTTCTCACCAAGCCGAGCTTAACATTATATTGAAACTGTTAGTAGTTAATCGTGTTTTTTTTTTTTTATTATTGAAAACACAAAGGAAACAAATGGAGCAAAAACGACGGGCACTAAAGTTTAAGATTTAGACAGATGAGTTAAAGGTGTTGGTATAATCTGCCAAAAAATCCAAAGATGTGCTTTTTGGGAAGTTTTCCAACACACTAACAAGGGAAATAAAAGAGAGAGAGAGTGGGCAAAGATAGCTGAGACCATCTCCATCCGGCACCCAGCGGAGCGTTGATGCAATTAAAAAAAGTTTCAACCCTTACAAGCAATACAGAAAGAAGACAAGGAGCTGAAAAAAACTGGTGGTGGCCCCTCCTGTGCCCCCCCACTCACCCCCGCGCCTCCTTTGCCCCCCCACTCACCCCCGCCCCTCCTGTGCCCCCCCACTCACCCCCGCCCCTCCTGTGCCCCCCCACTCACCCCCGCGCCTCCTGTGCCCCCCCTCACTCACCCCCGCGCCTCCTGTGCCCCCCCACTCACCCCCGCGCCTCCTTTGCCCCCCCACTCACCCGCGCCCCTCCTGTGCCCCCCCACTCACCCCCGCCCCTCCTGTGCCCCCCCACTCACCCCCGCGCCTCCTGTGCCCCCCCTCACTCACCCCCGCGCCTCCTGTGCCCCCCCACTCACCCCCGCGCCTCCTTTGCCCCCCCACTCACCCCCGCCCCTCCTGTGCCCCCCCACTCACCCCCGCCCCTCCTGTGCCCCCCCACTCACCCCCGCGCCTCCTGTGCCCCCCTCACTCACCCCCGCGCCTCCTGTGCCCCCCCACTCACCCCCGCGCCTCCTGTGCCCCCCTCACTCACCCCGGCGCCTCCTGTGCCCCCCCACTCATCCCCGCGCCTCCTGTACCCCCTCACTCACCCCCGCGCCTCCTGTGCCCCCCCACTCACCCCCACGCCTCCTGTGCCCCCCCCCCACTCACTCCTGCGCCTCCTGTGCCCCCTCACTCACCCCCCGCGCCTCCTGTGCCCCCCCACTCACCCCCGCGCCTCCTGTGTCCCCCTCACTCACCCCCGCGCCTCCAGTGCCCCCCTCACTCACCCCGGCGCCTCCTGTGCCCCCCCACTCATCCCCGCGCCTCCTGTACCCCCTCACTCACCCCCGCGCCTCCTGTGCCCCCCCACTCACCCCCACGCCTCCTGTGCCCCCCCCACTCACCCCCGCGCCTCCTGTGCCCCCCCACTCACCCACACGCCTCCTGTGCCCCCCCACTCACCCCCGCCCCTCCTGTGCCCCCCCACTCACCCCCGCGCCTCCTGTGCCCCCCCACTCACCCCCACGCCTCCTGTGCCCCCCCCCACTCACCCACACGCCTCCTGTGCCCCCCCACTCACCCCCGCCCCTCCTGTGCCCCCCCATTCACCCCCGCGCCTCCTGTCCCCCCCCCACTCACCCCCGCGCCTCCTGTGCCCCCTCACTCACCCCACACCTCCTTTGCCCCCTCACTCACCCCCGCGCCTCCTGTGCCCCCCCTCACTCACCCCCGCGGAGGCCCGTACTGTTGGTCTCCTCAGGAAAGTAAATCATGAAAGTACGTTAATAACTGATGCCAGCGTTGTAATATTATACGTTGCAATGTTACGTAGTTGCTAGTTTTCTTGTCTTTACCGATCTCCTATGTTACATTTGTATTCATCTGTGGACATTTTGTTGTTTTCGTAAAAATCAAGAAAAGACCAACCATAGCCAATACTGAAGCTTAGGATGGCTTATTGGTTATCCTACTGTGACAGTTGAAGGGTCCCGTCCCAAGAAGTGTCTCCTAATAAGTACACGCCCTGGCGACCTCACCAACGAGCCTGGTTCTTTGGCGATGTGGTCAGTGCGTGTGACTATTACCTGGGAGTCTTGAGGTTCAAGTCCTGCCCAGGCCTCCTTCAGCCCGCTACACTACAGTTAGGAGAGACTGAACTGAACTGTTCAGGAACTGTTCTTCTGTAATGGCTTTTTTCCTAAATCAGATCCTGACGCTAATAACAATGGTTACGACGAGTTCAGTTAGGATCCGCAACTTAGGAAGTTTCTGTAATACAACACTCAGTCTATAAAGTGGATGCACTCATGCTAAAATGCCTTTTAATCCAGTAAAAGTATTTTGACCAGCTATTCGCTATCCCTTCCCACACATCAGCATGTATGTCATCATACAGATCATAATACATCCAGTCATTATTAACAAGGGTAGGGAATCATTAAATTCTGAATGTTTTGTCCTTTAATTCGGCTTCAGAAATCTGCTAATGGGTCCCAAATAAAACGGAAACAATTAAAATAAACTACGTACTTACCACTATCATGAAGAAATGGTCATAAACTCATCAAGAACAGTTTTTATAAGGTGGGGAGGGAATCAATGAAGAACCTAAGTATCACGGTTAAAGAATTGTATACAGAGATTTCATCTTGGGGTCACGAAGCCTCAACCAAGACAACCATGCCATCTCTATCCCAACCAGTACTTTTGAATGTTTGCATGAAGAAAGCCCTTATGGAGCAAAAGAAACTCAACCAAACATATTGAATTCAATAAACATTGATGGGATTATGACAGGAAGAGGGTCTATGCCCAAATGAGAACAGCAATGATGCTCAGCGGCCAGACACGCCATCAGCATTTTTGGTGGCAAATGTGGCACAGATGGAAGTAGAAGCACCAGATATCTATGCAAATACACGGAGGTCGGCATACTTAATGCTTTGGGGATATTTTGTAGCCATTGGTCCAGGGCCAAGGACACTAGTCAGGGATGTAATGAAGTTCACAGAGTACTCAACATTTTGGCTAAAATCTACACTAAATATGATCTAAACTGACATTGGAAGTCAATTAGCATGACCCCAAGTGTATCAGCATCTTGACAGGTTCTAGATGGGTAAACAGTGAAAAATCCCTTGAAATTTGTTCTCTAACCAGATAGCGACCTATAGGGAGACACACAGCTGTTACCTTCATCGGTGGCTCTAATACTGAACAAAAACCCAGAGGTGCAGACAATTTTGATACCCACAGTTTCCTTAAAGAATTGAACTGTTTAATAAAAACCATTAACATGAGAAAATATTTCTGGAGAGAGCATAACAGTGGAGTTTATTGTACACAGGCAGCCGCTTTTTTCTTAATTTTTATCAAGGGTGCTGATAATGCTACACCTGACTCTGAATGGTTCTTATTTATCTGTGAGGATGGAAATGGTAAATATGGAATAAAGTTTTTATTGAAATTACCTGAAATGGAGTCACAAGCATGCAATTCAGATGGTATGATAATATAAAACCTGCTAATGAGTCGGGTACACCAACACTGATTCGCACATAGGATTAACGCTACATTACCGATGCACAGGCAGAAGAACACTCATAAACTGCTGTAAAGATTCTGCAATCACAGAATATTGATGGAATGTCCCATGTAAATGACTGGGCAAATTAACTAATCTAAAGCAGAAGTTGGACTGGGATGCAGCGGCAAATTCACCTCTCCGCACCCATCACAGTTCTATGGAGAGGATCATAAGTCACAATGGATACAGCAACCTTAGAATACAACTAAACAGTATATTTAATTCAGTTCAATTCAATTTATTTGTATAGCACTTTTCACAGATGGACTGTCAAAAAGACACTTTACAGTGAGAAAATAAATAAATTAAAGGGGCAGTGCCCAGCCAAATCCCCACTATAGCAAATGAGGCAAAAAAAAAACCAAAAAAACTCCCAGCTGGGAGAAAAATCCTCCCAGTAGGAAGAAATCTCCGGAGGAACCTGGCTATAGTGGGGAAGCCCAACCTTTGCTGGCTAGCTAATTAATAATAAAATAAAGTAATGATAGAATAAAATGCTAATAGAGTTCAAAGTCCATCAAAGCTGTGGCATCTGTGGCTCCATGAAGTGGCCTGTCGAGGATGGTGCAGAACTGGATCAGGACAGCAGCAGCTAGCGCTCATGGTGAGGGACAGGGCTCGGACGGTCCAGGACTCAGGGTCGTGGAGGGAAAGATCCTCCGAAAGAGACACAGGAAAAGTGGGGTGAGGCATTGGATAAAACTACTGCATATAAATAAAAATACAGTCCTGTGTCATGTGCCAAGTAAGAATTTAGGAGCAATTGGTCAGGATACAGTCAACACCCCTCCATCCACTTCCTGCAGCACAGAGGCCCAACACTTACTATGTTCTGCACTTATTTGTGTGCTTCCAATTTATGTGCATCAGTCATGTATTCAATATAATCGATAAGGTTCCCCACTCACTGTTTTAATACCCCAATAGAACATCTTGTGTGTAGATACATATGTTGAAGTTTCTCCACTGAACTGCTGCAATCAGGAAGTTAACGCGTGATGCCAATGTTTTGATAACATGTCAATAATGTACACCTATTGATTTGTTAACTCCCATGTAACCAGACACAGTATAAAAAGAAACTACTCATAAAACCTATCAATTGACATCAAAGGGTGAAACAAACAATATTGCCCAATTTTTTTTTTTTTAAATTTTTAAAATAAAATTTGCTTCTCCTACCCCACCCAGATCCAGAATGTTCTATCAGTGAACTCTGTACAAGCAGCTCATGCGCAACTCATGCTGCCGTTTCCGTAGAGGACGCAGTTTGCAGTTCTTCGAAGAAACGCGCCTTTCAGCTGCCACTTCCTCGCAGGGGCAGTTTCAGACCTTGCGAGGTCAGAGTGAGGGCAGAGGAAACAGAAACTTGTGCTTCGACTGTTACCGAGGAGCACCTGGATGGTAAAGTTTTGGGGGTTTTTTAAAGTGCCTTAGACCCTGTTCCTTCCCTTAAAAAGTTTTTAGTTTTAGTTTCTTACTGTTTTTTTTTTCCTTTGAAAGTGAATGCCCTCAAGCACAGCATTGCTGATGTTTTCAAAATTTTGCCATTTGGCAATAGATAACCCCACACTCCTAAAGAAGGGATTCTATTAGTATGGGATCCAAGAGACCAGAAAGTTCAATATAATCTATTCGTTTCTGAGGAGAGCTGTAGTGTTCATTTTTGGATATCGGCATGAAGGAGTCCATTAAAGCACACAAGCCCTAAAGTCTCTGGTGTAAATTGGGGTATATGTCCCCCAAGAATCTCATTTATCAGGATTTTAAATGCATGAAAAATTAATCATTGAGAATTAGAGAGGCAGCTTGGGCCTGTTGGTTTTGGGCCTCGCCTGTGAGCACTGTACATGTGTGCAGATCACTGTTTTAAGCTCGCTGGCCATCTGTTTCCAATTATGCACTTTCTGGCGCATTTCACTGGCAGCAGGAGGCCAGGACGAAGGATGCTTCCTCATTTAAAAAGCATGTAAATTCATTCGACTCTAATCGTTCCTGTCAGTTGTGGAAAGAAAATACCCCGAGGGTACACTGCCTTTTGCAAAGTGAATGTTTTAAACTTTTTTTTTACTCATTTTTACCTTCATCTCACTCTTGAGCCGCTGCTTAAATCGTTTTCTATTCATGCCCATGCGTGCAGCACTGCAGCAGGAGTGTGGATCCTTGCCGACAGCGCTCTTGCCCAGGAGATGTCTATTTTCTAACACAGAGGCACTGCACCAATACTAGCACTGGTTAATGCTGAGTTAATCTCTTACATTTTACACAGATAGCCTATGAAAGTCCACAGGTTGTTAGCAGAATCTATTGCGGTGTTAAATAAATGAGGAATGTTAGCTGAATTATATTAGGCTGTTAAGAAATTACGTCCATGTCAGAATTAAGATAGTTCTGTTAATAGTTTATTAGTGTAGTTAAATAGTTTATTAATGGCAATGGCAATTGCAATGATCCAGTGTGAGCTCATTAGCACTAATAATTGACGGAGTTGTTATTCCTTGTAAGCACTGTGGATAAGTGGAAGGCAAGTGAACAAACTGACTGCTACAAACCAAATGATCAATATCCTATGGGAAAAACAAGCCTGACATTGTAATGATATGTATTAGATTTCCTTTGATGTTGGGGCGATTTATTTTAGCTTTTGTCAGCAAATGTATTTGACACCAGGACTGAAGAAATTCAGTGTAATACAATGCATTATTGACTACATCCATGTTCCATTATTTAAGAGTAAAGTGTAAAATAATGAAAACAAATTGTGTGCTTCATTGTATGGATTCTTCATGGTGTTCAGTGACCTTCAAAAAAGAATTGAGAAACAATATCACATGAGCTGGGCTTTTCAATGGCTCTACTTTGTACATTATATTTAAGTATAGTTTTCTTGCACTGACATCATCCTGAAAGCACATTGATTGTTTTTTGTCGTGACTGGATCAGAAATGGATTTTTTTCCGTCGTGATCTTTTGTGCTGTAGTTTTGTGGTTATTTACAGCTATCTACAGTACCTAACGTCCATCTGTCCCAGTTGGAAAACTGACAATTTGGCCCTATTAGAACTGTTGGTACTGAAATATTGTTTTGGAGACTTATTACTGCCAGTTAGATCTCTTTAAAGCAAACACATGCTGCTAATTGGCATTCAAACTAACATGAATGACCTGCTAATTGTTGTTTCGAGACTTCAAAGTTCAAGCCATTTTACATTTTGACACGTACAAAATATTTCATTACAAATTCTAAATATTGTTTAACCCTATAATGCCAGGACTCATTATTATAGGAAAAATATGACTCAGTAATATTTTTGAAGCATTGAAGTGTAGTATTCAGATCCACTGTTCATCATTAGGTTTTGTGACAGCAAAATATACATTGCTGAACAGAACTTCTTGTAATTCCAGGATTATTTCTGATACAGCCAAAAATCAGAACCCCTCCGGAACTCAACACTCGAAATTTGAAATTATTTATATGCTCTCCACTATCTATAGATAACCCTTAAGATGTATAAGAATAAGTTTTGTGTAATATTTACCTTGGAATGCCGAACTTCTCTGCCAAACTCCAAGGAAATTCATGAATTCCCATTCACATGGGAGCTACTACCATGAAGTGAGTGACTCGGGGACAGAGACTCCTGTAATCTCACTTCTTCCCTCCAGGTGGCAGCACTGTGTATCAGATATGATACAGTGAGCAGTCGTGGTTGTGTTGCATCTTACTAGGTGGACATGGCCCTTCAAATTTGGTGTATCATATATAATACAGGGGGCATTATAGGGTTAAGATAGGAGCCTTTTAAAACAAGGTGGAGGTAATGAAGGTAATAAGATTTATTTGCTGAACATTCCATGTGTTTGTACAAGGTGATGCTCCGGCTAAGCATTGTTTGGTGCGTTTTTTAAGATTTAAATGGCCAATTAAGGCCTACCATATCCATTTAGTAAATCCATCCACTCGCCTTGCCTCTGGTTCGCGGCACCAACAATTCGCGCAGTGGTATGGCTTGTCTGTGAGCAATGTTGTGGAGCACCCCGCATGCCTGCACAATGGCACACACCTTCTCAGGGCTGTACAGGAGGACGCCGCCACTCTGGTTAAGGCAGCGCCACCGGCTTTTGAGCTGCCCAATTGCCCTCTCCACAACTGACCGAGTGCGGGAATGGAGATCATTGTATCTCTGCTCTCTGTCTGTCTGTCTGTGGGTTGGCGAGGTGGGTAAGCAGCCATGTTTTCAGCGCGTAACCGCTGTCACCTAGTGAACAGTTCATACTTAGCCCTCAACATTTTTTTCAGCGGGCAAAAGGAGGATTTGTGGCAGGGAAATTACCATACAAATTTAAGAATTGTGTTCGAGTTGTGTGCAATTTATGACAGAGTTATATGCAAATAGCGAAGTTTGGGGGTGAGGGGCATTGGTTTTGCATTATTTTTAGGCATTTGAGACTTTACGTTCATTTTTCCTGTAGCTCGCCTATAGCATCCGCGAGGACTGAAAATGAATGAATGAAAAGCCGCTTTCACACTGGACGCGAAACAAAATTTTCGCGTGACAGATTACATTCAAAGTCAATGCAAAGACGCGAATGAACGCAAAATGCATCCATTGCACTGATCACGCAATCTGTCTTGTGAAAAATTAATTTCGCGTCCGGGGTGAAAATAGCTTTATTTTCCCATAAAACAGTCACAAGTGCCGCAGCAGTCAAACGAGCACGCCGTCTTCTACTTGAACACGTGATACGCTTCCGCATGAACTGTAAAAGGTAAAACGCACAGGCAACTAACTCACTCGGCTCCATTGGCTTGTTGACAAATGTAGAAGTGCGGAAGAAACGCGGTGAGGGTCGTTCCAATCCGATTTCCCGGAACCCTCCTCCTAAGTCCCCTCTATTGCCCTCCCTCGCTCGGGAAGGGCTTACTCGCCTATGACGCCATTCGGAGGGCTCACTCGAGTGGAGGGAAGAAGTGAATAATTTCGAATTGGAACGCAGCTCTGCTAAATTTCCACTCCACTTTCAAAACCTGCTAAGTCAAAGCTTTGTGTTGCAAAATGAAAGTCATTTCTTTAAAAAAAAAAATAAATAATGAATTGCCTCATGTAATATGTCTGCAAGGCCAATAGTTTCAGTATAATGAAAATTGGTATCCATGGAAGATCATTTCTATTCCTACCAAAAAATCCAATTTTTCTAAAAAATGGACCAACTTGACTTAGAAGGCTTAGCAAGTGGACTCCTCACTTACACAACTGTATCAGGCATTGTGCCACACTAAACAATGCCATGATCCAGAGCAATTTTTGTAACGCCGCTGAGGGTGCTGAAGATATGTAGAATGCATCCAATCTTGGTTTTCTTCCTCCTCTGCCAAAGCGCTGTTTTATGCCCATGCATTATACTCATTCAGCAGAAACAAGCCTCTCCTCCCCTGTCGAAAATTAAATGAGAGGGATCTTTTGTGTTCACTGTTGTATTACACAGTCACTGACTAAGGCCTCCAACAAACAGCTTACAATGGAATTATGAGAGCACCATTGCTTTTTCAAATGATTCTTGTACAAGCTCCTTGACTGAAAAGACAAATGAAGTACTTCGCCACACTAGGAAGAACGATGGTTATTCACTCACTTCAAATTATTCATGTACAACTGAGTGTGTGTGCATGTGTGTGAGTATGTGAGCGTTATGTGGGTGGGCGCATCCTTATGTGCAAGTTAGCGTGTACTTTAAGTATTTAGAAGGATATTATCAGTGTTAATCAAAGTTATTTCCCACTGCGTCCTGTCCACACAGCCATTTTGGATTATGCTGTGCTTCTTAATTATAGTCCCATGGCCATTATTTTCAACTGCTCTCACTCCTCCTAAGTGAAGTGATTACTTTCTGTGAATCATAATTCACCGTAATTCTCCATTTACTTGAACCAATTATCAACATATCATAATGGTAAACATTTTGTATTTGCTGGAAGAATTAAACAATGTTGCATTTCCCTCATCTTCTGATTTATTTTCTATTTATTTATTTTATTTATTTATACTCAAAAAGTGTTCACCACCAAACCGCCTACCCGACAAGAGGTCTGCAGCTCATATGATTCAATGTCAAACCTCATCCCCATCATGCATGTGTGCAAACGTGAGGGCTGTACATACTGTCTTCACTCCATTTACAAACCGAAGATTACATGATGCTGTCACTTTATGGCTAATCTCATTACTTGCTAATTACTTTATTAATGTGATCATATGCCTATATTCTGCTGGCAACAGCTGGCATTGTGAACTACCAGCTTGAGGAAATTATTAGTCAAAATTGCAAATGCAACAAATATGCCATATCTTTTATCATTCCTGCTATTTAAAGTGTATCTTCTGCTAAGCTACAGGACTGGTCAAAATTTTTCAAACACTTCACCCACATTTTTGTTGTTATTTTTTGCTTAAGTGAAATATAAGCAGTTGTAACTCATGTAGGTAACATCAAGCCGCTTGTTTCATTGGATAGTGACTTAAATTTGGAGTTAGTAAAACATTTGTATTTGGCAAATGAAAAGGTATACTAATTCAGCAATGAATGGAAAACCATCTAGATTAACATAAATTAGACAGAAAACTCAAGGAGCAATGTGTAAACGTAGTGTGCTTGTGTTCAGAATATCGCTATCCCCACTGTGTGACCAAGTATTCGTGAGCAAACACTTTCAGGTCCCAATAACATGTATAAATAATTCATATTTTGCTCTTCTTCAAGTGTCTGTTATAGGATCATGGTGACAAAATCGGTCCTCAAACATTTTGGAAAAATGCATAATAGTACTCAGGGTGCATTTAAAAAAAAAAAAAAAACAGTCCTCAGAAAAGTTACAGTGTCTACACAGATCATCCCTACAACTTCCTGTCCCTGACAAAGCCCCAGGAAACGCTCACACTCTGACAGCTGCGAGCATGATGAAAACCAGAGTGACATTTGGGACATCATGAGACCTGGCACCAGAATGAACTTAAACTTGGGACACAGTACACAACTTTGTTTCTGATGTGGCCCTGGGAGATCCCAGTCAAATGAAAAGATGCTCCTGGTCAGGGCGAAAACAAATGACAGCGCTGGGAATGCATGATGCCTGGAGATGAAGTGGCTGAGCCACCTGCAGCTGATAGACGAATGGGGACTGTTACACACCATTAGAATCTGAGAAACCGTCGAGGACAGCATCGTTAAAAATGTCCTAAGGGTTTAACCCGTATCTGCTGTACCTACCTCTCTATGGCCCTGTGTGGATGCGGTTCCTTGGAGACAGTACACTCACGCATACAAACATACACACACAAGGACACATACACGGACGCACACACACGGATACATACACATACTCACACACACACACACACACACACGCACGCACGCACACACAGAGCACTGTAATGATTTTACAAATTTCCATAAAGTGAATAGACTGCACCTGCAACGACTGCAATGGTGCGATGAATAATTTAACGTGCTCCATTTTCATCACATTTTGCTCTGTCTGAATGCTGCAATAAACTGTAATGGCTACCAGTTTATATACATGACTAATATGGGAACGGGCGTCATTTAAAAAATGTGCAACATTTGAGGCCACAGTACGATGTGAAGCTGTGACAGCCAGGGGAGAAAATATTGCTGACAAAAGAAGCCCTGGCAGCCTGGCTTATGTCAGAAAATTACCAGCGATTGTTTGTGAAAAATGCCATTCCCCGTTATGGCAGCGAAGTAAGAGATTTCAGCTGAACTCCTCCGTTCATTCCAGATTCCAAAGCCCAGCTTTCGCACCTGTTCCTGCACTCTAGCACACACACACGCACACGCACACACATACACACACGCATACACACATGCACACGCATACACACACGCACACACATACACACACACACACATACGCACAAGAATTTTTTTTTTCTGTTCAACGTTCGTAAATTTCAGTCACGCCCAATTTGATCCCATTGATGTTAGATACTGACTCTTCTCGTTGACAATGAATTTGCAGAAAAAGCAGGTCAGAGATGAAGAGATGGAAACATGTACAGGGCAACTAGCAAACAGGAACATAAAGCTCAGAGAAATGGGAAAGGAGGGAACATCTGAGGAAATGTAGAACAGGGACTGACAGCTTGAGGTAGAGATGGTGCAGTTCTGTTAAAATTAAAACATGGTTGAAAGTTACTCTGGACAATCCAAAATTACACAGAGTAGGTGACAACATGGCCAACAATACTTCACAAAACCCTATCAAGGTTAGTGCTTGTTTTATGTGGCTTTACCAAAAAATTCGCTGCACATATGATGAACTGTCCATCCAAAAGGAATTTGCATTTAACAGCACATTGTCATTGCAGTTTTGAGAGAGGATCTCTGAGCAGCTCAGTGATGACATATTCACTCCCCAGTTGGCCTCAGGGGGTTGGGAGTTGTGCTTTGGCAACACATGGACCTGCATTTGAGCAGAAGTGCTCAAAAAAAGTGAGACTGCAAAGTGGAGTATGTATTCTGTTATGGATAATGAGGTTATTTTGAGATTTTCAGTCACAGAATTAACCCTCTATTAACCACCGTAGCACATCTGCTACATGAAGTGAAAGGGTTAACAGCCTGGACACCCTGCTGGTTTTGTTTCTTATTGCCAAATAAATATTTTAGAATAACTTGAATGGTCTGTCACTTAAATTTTTCCATTCGCATTATAACCCAATGTAGCAGATTTTGGAAAGGTGGGCCAAAGGGTCAAATTAAAAAAAAAACTATTTTTCCACAATCAGCATATTAGCCTTGGGAAATTATTTTTACACAGTTGGAAGGGTACTTGGTTAACAGAGGGTTAAGTGTCTAATGTTTATGAGAAAATCATATTTCGAGTCATAAATGTTTTCTTTGGAACTGACATGCAGTAATGGCTGCAAATGTATTTGAATAAATATGATTGTTCGATAATCTTATGACATACTTTGTTTTGGAAATGTACCCCTCTCATCACAGGAATGCAAATCGGGCAGCACTGTGGGAGAGTCGCGGATGATTCACCCTCTATTCTTCTGACACACTTTCTGAACCACAAGCAGTTCATGTTGTTTCCTGTTTGCATGAATAGTTAAAAACTACTAATTTTGTTTTTAAAGGTAATATTTAATGGAGAACATCAGATCCATCCACATTGTCCCTTAACTGATGGCACTTAATCATCCACTACACTGACGCTATCTTTCCCACATCATTTTTTAAGAAGTCACCACAAAAATGTAGCTGTTATTCGTATTATGATTCTGCTTTGTTCTGATCTTGTTTTGCCATGTCTTGATCCATGCCATGTTTTGTTCATGTTTATTCCTGCATATTCTCCCATTGTCCATTCCCTAAGTTATATTCCGGTCCATGTTTTGTGTCTCACCATGCATTGCACTTTGTCTCCCCCTGTCTGGTCTTTTGTCATGTGATCGCTCACTGCCCCAGTATTGTGTGCCACACTTTCAGGTGATTTCATGGTTTCTGGGATTTCAACCATTCCTTCCAATCTCATTTACTGCTTTCACCTTGCTTTTCTATTTTACTAACAATACTAACAGTTTGTTGTTTTAATTAAACTTACTAACCAAGACAAACATTGTTTATAGTACTAAGTTACTGACAAGCACTAGGGATTTTATAGCTGCACATTACTAATTGACTAACGAGCTCTCAGCACTCGCTCTGCTCTAGTCTCCGCCCCTTGCCTTCACTCAATTTACTTTACTGTGTTTCAGCAAAATTCTCTGCACCTGGCTAATCACTGTTCTGCCTCTGACTCTGGGATCTATTCTCCCATGCGCATAAGTCGAAAAAAGCGCGTAGCTACGCGCTTTTCAGCCTACGCGTATTCTCCCCTCGACTTAAGTCTTGCAGTACGCGCCTTGAAGGCAGTTACACTCTTGGGGCGGAGCAAGGCCAAAATCGGGGCATTTCCGGGCGTTTCTGAGGCAAATAACACTTAGACGTATTCTCCCCCTGGATTACGCCCTTTTTCTGTTAAGTGCTTTTGAGGGCTGTATTATGGTCAAGCGCCACCATAAGGCGAAATGGAATATTGCGTTTGATGTCGGTTATAGGCCGAATTTTAACATTAATTTTATTTCATTTAACATGGTAATGTTTGAGACATTTAATATTCGATTGTTCTTCCTTATTTCTAAACTACATTTCTCAAAGCCAAAATAATTTATCAAACGAAATCATAACATGATATTACGCATCAGCCTCTTCTCCAATCAGTTCAATTAAAAACACAAAACAATTAATAAATCGAGTATACATAAGACCATCATTCTACCATGCCCTCAGAATCTAAAACCAAAATGCCAGTCCTATATTTGCTTGCACTCTTGCGTGATTGGGAAAGAGTAAAAGGAGCGCGCCGAGCTCGAAGACGAACACGCATATATTGGCTTCATTTAGACATCCTGGGACTAACAAACATCGATGGCATCCAGCCCTTTCGTCTGGACCGTGAGGCAATCATCTATCTTTGCCGACTTCTGGATGAACAGCTATCCAGCCACAGCAATTATCCACAAAAAATACCCGTGGTCATCAACGTCAGAACTGCGCTGTTGCTCCTAGCATCTGGGTCGTTCCAGAGAGTGGCTGGTGATGTCATACACATATCACAGGCGTCTGTGTCAAGGTGTCTGACACAGTTTGTTGACGCTCCAAGTTCTTCTCCATGCACTTCCACTGCAGAAAGAGTGGATGCCATCTCCTCCTCCTGTGCAGTGAAATGCACAGGGGATGATGGTTGCCCACCACCTGTTGCGTGTACACTTCTCCGGTGTGCAGAGAGCCTGGCTTTTACAGCGCCCCGCAGATCTCTCCATTTATGCTTTAAATCGGGGACACTGCGCTTACATCTCCCCACCGAAGCCACATCCAGAACTATTCGCAGCTTAATTCCTCGGATCAGCCTTCAGTGCTCGCTTGCCATACAGCACCAACATCTGTAAAATTTGGTTTTCGGCTTTGGCTCGATGCCGCCATCATTGTCTTCATGTTCTATTAACAAATGTGACTGCCCTTTTTGTTTGTGATAATCTAAAAAATTTTGATATTCTCACGAGTGAAGATATTGATTTTCTAATTGAGAATATGTGTATTAACTAACTCGTGTTTTTGTAATTTTTTTTACCATTGATAATACTGTGTATAATAATGTGTGAATAAAGATATTATTAAATAGACTACTCTAGATTGAGCCCTACCCTGGCCAATGACAAAGCACTACTCATTTGTTAATCAATTTTAGGCTATAAAGAATAGCCGACATGGGAAGAATCATTATCAGTAAATGGGATAATTGATTATAATAAAGAATTAGGCACAAGTTCAAGTTAATGTGTAGTTCAAATCAAAGAGGATAAGATAGGCTATTGATATGGAATTCCATCATTGCTGAGGCGTTTTCGGGGCAGGGGGATGACCGCGTTCGGGGTAAGAATCCTTGTTAAAGCGTTTCCATGTCCTTCAGTTGCAAACCTGACATCGGAGTAGTTTTCAAGTGCGCAATTTCTAAATGAGATCCACTGCCTTTGATTGTCTTTGTGTGACTAGAATGTTCCCTTTGTCTTCTTCCCTGTCTTCCACGGAACAAACAGGCTGGTGTAGGAGGGGCACATTTTCAGTGATCTGATTGCGCCAGTTGAGAAGCGCTAAATTTATTTATTATTTCCTTACCGCGGAAATTTGTTGGTTTGCATAACTTTAAAGCCATGGTGGCTACAGTAAGAAATAACAGGTGTTTGTCAGGAACATGGCAATATCCCCCGCCGCCTCAATTTTATGTGTCCGTACGGACGGACGGAGCCCAATACTAATCGCGCAGCGGGGGATAAAAAAAGAGATGTCTGAATTACTTCTTGTAATTGGTACAGACATACATAGGCCTACTATTACAGCGGCATATAAAACCTTGTATCTTCAAAATGACAAACTCCAGAGGAAAAAAAAAAAAAAAAATATATATATATATATATATATAAAATTAAATAATAATAATAAAATAACATAAATGGATAAATGTATTTTAAAATAAAAAATGTTTAATTTTGCATGTAAGTCTAGGCCTAGTGGACATACGAGTTTTCGTGTCTTATCAGTTTGGAGATACGAGGTTTTATCAGCAGCCCGACGATATTCAAATTTAAAGTCTGGTTTACGTTTTCCATGGACCACAACTGCATTTTCATGGTAAATCAGAAAATCCTTGTTCCATGTTTTCCTGATAGCCATAATCAATGAGATTTGTACAGAGTCTGCCTCTCTTTTGGATTAGTCACACCTCTTTCATAAGGCCGCCTACATTCTGAAGTTAAGCGCTGTGGGCGTGATCAAAGCGCGTAGGGGAGAATACGCGTAACTCAAAAGCGCTTAACTCGAATCACGTAAAAAAAGGACTTGCGCGCTAATGGGAGTGCACTGTGCACTCTGTGCACGGTAGAACTCCCTAACCGGAGCCGTATGTTTGTCAGTAAGCTGTCTCTGTGATCCCTGTTCCCATTTTGGCTTTTGCTAATTTCTTGTAATCAGGAACTTCCTCATGTTCATTCCTTTGTAATTAGTTTGATCCGATTAACCTGTTCCCTGCATAGCATGTGACTTTTCTCTTGTCTATTTAAGCAGCCTTTTCACAGCCAGCTCCTTGTCAGAATGTTAATCAATATTTCTTTGTGCAGAGCGCCTCGTATGCCATTGAATATTGCTCTTCTTCTACTGGTTTGTCCGACCTTGATTCTTGCCATTGCCCTTTTTGTACTGTTTTTGTCTTTCTGGATTTCGACCTATTTTTGTATGACCACGATTTCTGTGTTTGGATGCCCTGTGTATGACCATTGGCTTTGCTCATCGACTACGACTTTTTGCCTATCGTTTTTGTACCTCTGCCCATCTGTCTTACTGGTTCTAACCCCTGCCTCTCTAGTCGATACTCTTTTTGAATTTTGTATTGTGGCTTGGCAATTCCTATGTTTTTTGTCTTTGACTCGGACTCCAATAAAGGCATACTTTTTTTTTTTTTTTTTTGGAATTCTGTCTCTCGCAAGTGGTTCCTGAATTTTACCTCCCAATTCTATTGTGTTTTGAGGGCTGGCTTGGCAGCCTTTGGCGCAGAACAGACTCCATCCAAAGATCTGATGCTGGGCCCAGTCCACACAGGGGCTATGCTTTGTCAGTGAGGGGTGACCCAAACATTGGGAGCTCAGATAGAATGGAGGAGAAAGGAGGAGACCATTTTGAGATGGTTCTCAGAGAGTTGGAGGTTGACAGGAGCGATAACATGGGTAATACTGTCCTATGGTGTCCCAAATATGTCGTAATATTGAATGGGGAATGGCTGTAATGGCTGACTGGGGAGTTTTAGGTGGTCAGCCAGTTGGGTGTCTAGGAAGTTTCCATCAGCTCCAAAGTCGACTAGCACATGGACAGTGATATGCCCCTTGACATAGGACACCAGCCTGCAGGGAAGGAAGGTCAGGGGAATTCCTGCGATGAACTCTACTCAACAGTAATACCCTTTCTACTAGTCAGCATGGTCTTTACGGGGCAGGAAGCGATGAAGTGGTTAGTGCAGTAAAGCAGGAGTAGCTGGACATTTGGCATAAACGTTCTGCTGGAAACAAATGAGTACAGTTAATTTGCATGAGTTCCAGTGGTTTGAGCGGTGCAAGAGGACTGATAGTAGTTGTGACAGGATGAACAGGTCTGAGTGGCAAAGAACATCTGTGTGGGGTACAACCCGACTAGCTTCGTCTGGAAAGAAGGCAATTGTCAACACAGACAGCCTGGACAACGACTGCATCAAAGTCCTTGGGAAGATCTCGGGTGAATAGCTCCCTTTTAATCTCACTGGATGATGCTTGGAGATTCCAATTGGTACTAGCTGCCGAAGTGCAGAACTCTATGGTGCAGTTTGACATGGAATCAGAGCCTTGGCATAGCTGGAGAAGTTCTATAGCTGCCTCATGACCGTGCCTAGACTAGCCAAACACCCTGCTGACCTCTTCTGTGATGGCTCTCAGGGAGTTGCACAATGTTAATCCTGCTTCCCAGATCACTGTTCTCAACTGTAGTCCTCAACCCGTCAGTAGAGTGATGCAGGTGATGCAGATGTGATCAGTACCTGTGTGACCATTATGGAAGCTTCACGGGGAAGACATATTCCAGTGATTGAAGCCACGCTGGTTGTGGCTGGAGCTGACTCAGCAAAGGGTTGGAGCTGTTGAAGCTGTCCTGTGAGAGTGTTCATGCTTGCATCGAAAACATCTGGGGTTTTGGTGAAGTTCATCGAGCAGAGCTTGGTGTTTTTTCCAGCAGGGCTGCTTGGCGGTGAACAAAGGGAAACTGACTGCCTCCAGCTGAGTCCATCTGGGTATGTCTGTACTGACAGACCTGGGACCCAGATGGAAGATCAGTTTCACAGGCTTTATTATAATCAAGCTCGAAGTCAAATAGTCCAATCCTTTGCCAATCAATAAGATTGTGTTACAGAAACGAAAGGCAGAATCAATGGTAATAAATATGCGATGGATCGAACACCAGATGGGCAATTTGCAGTTTCAGGGAGTAGGCAGAATCATTAAGTGAGGAAAGAGAATCAAAACTAAAAACAATCTGACACTGAGGGCAATCCAAATTCTAAAAACCAAAAGACATAGAGAATCAGAACTGGGAGATCGCATTAGGAAGACTAGGCTTATAAGTAACTAGTAGCTCGACACAGAGACAGACTCGCATTGGATACAGAAAAACTGGCAACTTAAATGGCAAAGAGATCACTGGGGAAAACTGAACAGGTGTGTGACACACAGGGAGAGCAAGACTGGGGGCCTGGTTGCAAACAAGCAAACCAACAAGGAAATGAACTTAACGGAATAGGGACGGTGCGTGGAAAGCACACACACTCTCTCTCTCTCACACACACACACTACACGCATATAACCATGAGCACGGAAACACACACATACACTCACACAAGATTTGCATATATGCATGCGCACCCACAGCATTCACACTACACGCACACCCACACACGTCCACAATAATTCTTTTTCTCTCTCACACGCACAATGTGTATGTACTCAGAGACACACACCCACAGACACGCACACACATACACACACACCTATCCATTTCAAATGCATTCAGCTGATCGGGGGGGGGGTCTGCTGGGAAGCGATCCAGCTCCTGTCCCTTTTGTTTTGCTCTGAGGTTGACTCTTGCAAACGACCGCTTCCTGCGCGGTGAAGGAACAGCACTGAAGCAGAGGATGTTAAACCTGGCAGCTGTGCTGAGGAACCAATACTTGCACAGCCATGCCAAACAGGGCTTACCAGCAGACCATGCAGGGATAGCACTGAGCCTCTAGCTCTGCAGAATGAAGCAAAACCCGGCCGAGCTTGAAACCGTCTATTCCCTTCAACACCTCCAAATACAAAAATGACTTCTTCCCCCAGAGGTCGATGTTTGCAATGAGAGCGTGAGCGTGAATTTGAATGTGTATGTTTCGATGAGCAGCATGTGCTTGTGTGCGAGCAAGCAATTAAGCATGTGTCTGTTATCTGTGCATGCCTGAGACATAAGCCCTGAGTGTATGTATGTGTGTGTGTGTGTGTGTGTGTGTGTGTGTGTGTGTGTGTGTGTGTGTGTGTGTTTGCGCGTGTGTGTGCATGTGTGTGTGTATGTGCGTGCATGTTTGTTTGCTTGCGTGAAGACATTGAGCCAAGTGGACTGTAGAAGCGCTGTTTGTTGATGCAGTATCCTTCAATTATCCTAAGAACTCAAGAGCCTGATAAACATAAGCACAAAACCAACCCTGTTTTTGCTAATATGATGTAAATTGGTACGCACTGCACTTGACTCGCAAGCTAATTGGACTACAACTGTCCCGTAAGACATGTTGCAGGCTTACTAAAGCCAACACTGTGTAGGAAAAAATATTTAAAAAATCTTGGATACAAACGTTGGCAGGAATATGTAGTGAGATATATTTCTTTCAGTTTTTCTTGCCTTAAGCATGCAATATTTACAATTGACTAAACACATTTAAATCATAAACCTTAAAAGGTTGTTTTGGAAGTACGTATGTAGCCAAGTTAAGTATAAAAACACTGCTGCCTTATGGCAACTATTTTGCAGTAGAAAGACCATTTTCATGTGCTGGTTAGTGAATTCCTCTATAAAAGGTTTATGATCATTTTCTGCTTTCAGTATTAATAAACCACAATTTCTTGGCCCTCCAGTGTGCCTTTCAATAGAATATCACATCAAAACCTCCACGTCTCAGAGGAATAAACTTCTTCTTTTATTTGAAACAAAAGTAATAACAGTGGTTGACAGATTTGACAGCAGCAAAATGTGGATTTTGTCTACTGGCTAAGCAAAAGTTTGAATCATCTGTCACCAAGCATATTCCCACAATGCCAAGCAATTTTCTGGACCTGTGCATGAGAAATCAGTACAGAGCACATCCACTGTGCTATATGTTTGAAAGAGACAGTACTGGAATTACATTGAAATGAATTAACAATGAATACTCAAATACTTACATACATTACACTCATTTATAAACAAGAATTCTTGCTCAGTAGACACACATGTGCTGGGCATTAAGAGGTTTGGGTCATCAGCTTGTGAACTTTGATGGGCGGATTACTCTAAAGCATGAAGACTTGCACTTTGATGCATATTACATGCCAAAAAGATTAAAGTAGACAAGCAATTTTTTTAGATGCCATTTTATATGGTATGCATAATTATCAGCAAGATACAAACTCATATTCATATTTATTTTTTCAGTGTTTCCTGAAAGCCTTGTTTCCTTGTTTGCGAGAATCAAATTAAATGTATAACGCGGAGAGAAAGTGCATTACAGCGAGGTACATTAGTGACACCCTTGATAAACACGAAGAAATAGACGGCAAGTTGTAATCTACAAGGTTATTAATCCATATGCTCAAGTTCAATCATATGTGAAAATTATAATCAGGTGCAGAATCACTGGTGCCTCTACAAATATGAATAAAAATGGCAGTGATATAATTATAAAATCCATGTGTTAAGTTCATTCATATGGGAAAAAAAAACCTTTTATTTACACACATTTATTCTCATTTTTTGATGTTTTCATAAAGTGAACACTAAATTACTAACTGTAAGTAATTTTTCATTAATGCAGTATGCATCCAATTTATTAGCACCCCTGGTTTAGTACTTCGGTAAAGTCCAACAGCAAGAGACGACGGCATTAACTCCATCCATCCATCTATCCATCCATCCATCCATTGTCCCAGTGGTTCCAAAACTCGTTCCTGCCGCCCCACTGTGATGCTGGTTTTGTTACAACCACAACTGCAATCTTAGACTTTTAACAAGGTGTCAGTGTGTCTTCACAAGCTGCAGTACATGTCTGGCACAGTTATTTACCACCTTTAGCTGCATTTTCATGGCCATGTCCACTGTACCATGGAGAATAAAAACCCTATAATATGTTATGCTTCTTTTCCATATTGTGATGATTTGCCGGTAAAGAACATTTCTAAACAGGTCAAGCTATACTCTTGAGCTCCAAATTGGGTTGCTGAACAGAGGTGTTATGAATTCTTTCCAAATAATTTGCCAGAACTTAATAAACTGAACATGAAACGAAACAGGTGTGACTTTACTGTTTGCCAAATAAATTGTTGGTTTTTGCAACCATGTGTTGACAGTTTCACCTATGAGGAACCTTTTGATTGCTTACGTTGATTAAGGGTTCGGTCAAATTGTTTCCCTTTGCAGTTATTCATACTGGTTTCTAAAATATCTCATTGTGGATATGAAATTTTAATTCTTCATGGCATGTGCAGATTTGTCAATTGTCGCTTAAGAGGTCAAATAACTGCTCTAAAAATAAATGCACCTAATTAAGGCAAATCAACAGCCTGTTTAAGTCTAAAATTGCAGCTGTGGTCGGAACAAAAGCCAGCAAACACAATGGGGCGTCAGGACCGAGTGTGAGAACCACTGCATTATCCAAACCACCTCTGCATCATCAGGGTCGCTTGGGACGTTGAGCCTATCCCACACTGTTATAAACTGACACCTTTTTTGCCAGTTATTTTAACTGTAATTTTATAATATCTTTACAACTGAGTTCCATGTATGTGAACAGTAAACCACTGTTAAATGCGTTCAGGACTCAACTTTCTGTTAAAATAACAAGGAAACTGTTCGGATGGACGGCGGCCGGGGCAGTAAAAAAGGTAACGGACCAGAAGGTAGGAGGGCCCAAAAAGGTGAAAATTTTACTTTAAGGTTGTCAGGGGTGCAAAAATACTGTAAATATAGTGGAACACAAAACATTAGTAAAAAAAAAAAAAAAAACTTTCAGTAATTAGAAAATAAACCTAAGTGCTGGAATGCACGAGAAAAAATAAATTGCTCGGTGAATAAATACACCACATCCAGTGGCCCAAAAACCAGCAAGAGAACCACACTCTCCCAAGACTTAGGCCCGTATTCAGAAATGACACTCACACTAATTGAGTGTGAGTGAGTACTAAAACCTAGTTAGTGTCAGGTTATACTAAATGAGTCAGAGGTTGTCCTAACACTCATTTGCTTTCAGAGAGCTCACTCACACTGAAAATAGCGTCTCTTTCTGGATGAAGGTTGAGTGCAGGGAACACCTCCCTTGAGCCGCACTAACTTGCGCCGGTATTTCGTTGTCTTTGCTTTCAGGTGGTTACAAACATTAGAAACTCTGGATCATTTAGCGCCACGTGCTTTTCACAATCGTAAAAACGCAAATTTTAACTTTAATGATGATAACAATGCCGGTAACCTGCTCACTGACCACCTGGCTTCAGTGTTTACGAGCTGCACAGTGGTGAACTCGAGGTTAGCATTTGTGTACCCACCAGTGGCTTCTGATGAACTGGCAGTGGGGGAAGCTCAAAACCATCCCTTAAAAATAATGATTGGACATGACCTGTTTTCAATCATTTAATAAAATTCTATTCACTTGAACTCCAAAAATCCTAATGATTATCATGTGTCGTAAGTTCTACTTGTTAAGTTGTGAACTGGTGATGGCTTGACCGCAGTTAGAATGAGCACTGATAATTATCGCGGTTTTCAATTCATTAAATTACCATTGCAGAAACTCCGAAAACTCTCAACATTATCAGATGTGGCCAGTTTTCATTAATGACGCATATCTGTGAACTCTTACGCATTCAGATTTATCGCGCTTTTCTGTACTTATGGGTTGGAAAATTCTGCGCTCAGCGGCTCGTGGGGCGCGTGTGGATCGGTCTGCGAGGCTCATGTAGCTGTAAGTCACGAGAATCAATTCTTCTCTACAATATTAATTGCTGAATGTACAAAACCCAAAACCAGTGAAGTTGGCACGTTGTGTAAATAAAAACAGAATACAATGATCTGCAAATCCTTTTCAACCTATATTCAATTGAATACACTGCAAAGACAAGTTACTTAATGTTCGAACAGGTAAACTTTGTAATTTTTTGCAAATATTAGCTCATTTGGAATTTGATGCCTGCAACATGTTTCAAAAAAGCTGGCGCCAGTGGCAAAAAAGACTGAGAGAGTTGAGGAATGCTCATCAAACACTAATTTGGAACATCCCACAGGTGAACGGGCTAATTGAGAACAGGTGGGTGCCATGATTGGGTATAAAAGCAGCTTCCCTGAAATGCGAAGTCATTCACAAACAAGGATGGGGCGAGGGTCACCACTTAGTGAACAAATGCGTGAGCTGATTGTCGAACAGTTTAAAAACAACATTCCTCAACGAGCTATTGCAAGAAATTTAGGGATTTCATCATCTACGGTCCGTAATATCGTCAAAAGGTTCAGAGAATCTGGAGAAATCACTGCACATAAGCGTCAAGGCCGAAAACCAACATTGAATGCCGGTGACCTTCGATCCCTCAGGCGGTACTGCATCAAAAACCGACATCAGTGTGTAAAGGACATCACCACATGGGCTCAGGAACACTTCAGAAAACCACTGTCAGTAACTACAGTTCTTTGCTACATCTGCAAGTGCAAGTTAAAACTCTACAATGCAGAGCGAAAGCCATTTATCAACAGCACCCAGAAACGCCACCGGCTTCGCTGGGCCCAAGCTCATCTAAGATGGACTGATGCAAAGTGGAAAAGTGTTCTGTGGTCTGACGAGTCCACATTTCAAATTGTTTTTGGAAACTGTGGACGTTGTGTCCTCCGGACCAAAGAGGAAAAGAACCATCCGGACTTTTATTGGCGCAAAGTTCAAAAGCCAGCATCTGTGATGGTGTGGGGGTGTATTAGTGCCCAAAGCATGGGCAACTTACACATATGTGAAGGCACCATTAATGCTGAAAGGTACATACAGGTTTTGGAGCAACATATGTTGCCATCCAAGCAACGTCTTTTTCATGGATGCCCCTGCTTATTTCAGCAAGACAATGCCAAGCCACATTATGCACGTGTTACAACAGCATGGCTCTGTAGTAAAAGAGTGCGGGTACTAGACTGGCCTGCCTGTAGTCCTGACCTGTCTCCCATTGAAAATGTGTGGCGCATTATGAAGCGTAAAATACGACAACGGAGACCCCGGACTGTTGAACAACTTAAGCTGTACATCAAGCAAGAATGGGAAAGAGTTCCACCTGAAAAGCTTCAAAAATTGGTCTCCTCAGTTCCCAAACGTTTACTGTGTGTCGTTAAAAGGAAAGGCGATGAAACACAGTGGTAAAAAGGCCCCTGTGCCAACTTTTTTGCAATGTGTTTAAATAAATGTGTTTAAATGTTTTAAAGTTAATGATTATTTGCAAAAAAAAAAAAGTTTCTCAGTTTGAACATTAAACATCTTGTCTTTGCAGTGTATTCAATTGAATATAAGTTGAAAAGGATTTGCAAATTATTGTATTCTGTTTTTATCTACGATTTACATGACGTGCCAACTTCACTGGTTTTGGGGTTTGTAGAAGGAAATGTCTGGCACGTTTCACAGCTTGTTGCTTAGTGAGCCTCGCGGGCTGTCCTGCACCTTTTGCGAGCTGCTCGACCACAGAATTTATGAAGACATGCTGATATTCACGTCATCATTTATGTGCGAAAAAAAAAAAGCCTCAATTCTGTGAAGCAATGTATTACAACGCTATTAAAATACATTTCATTGTCGTTTTACCAATTAGTCTGAGAAACTTTCTAATCAAGAAAAGTAAACTGCGACAGGTTTAGGTCATTCAGCACTGAAGGGTGAGGATTGAGCCTCCCTTTGCAGCAGCCGACGCACCGCCTGTGGTACCCAGTGCCCACTACTGTCAGTTATGCTCGAGTGGTGTTTGTGAATATCACCAGGCGAGGAGTGGGACCGCTCCCTCGGTTAGTGGTCGATCGATCTCTCTCTCACACTCCAATTACATTTCAATTGTACTCACTATATGGTGAGTCGAGGGTGAGTGTGAGTGTCGTTTCTGAATACGGGCAAATTTACAAATTCCATGAATACATATGGGTGAAAACATGTTAAGGGGTCTATAGGATAAAGTGTAGAAATAACCATAATAATGTAAAAATTAAGAAATAAACACAGTCAACATGATTTTAATCTCATAAAATGTAGTATTTTAATTTTAAAAAATTTACATTGTTGCCATAAAAATGGCACTTTAATGACAAAATCTGAAAATATTTTGTGGCACTGATATTTCAATATCCCATGGTCAGATTTTACTCAAGTTAGTCTCATATGAAAGTTATGTAACCATAACGAAAATCGCAATCATCAACTTGCTTCATTTTCAAAATTAACCCTTATTGGAAAAAAACCTATGTCATTACATAGATCTTCAACAGATACAACTTCACTCTAAATTTCAAGTCAATCAGATGAATATGAATGATTTTATGAATGCCACAAGATTGGAAATCAGTCGAAATTGTGATTTTTCGGTAATTTGCATTTGAAGTCACAAGTAACAATTGAGGCAGAGGAAAAACCATAGATTCTTGGTGTTTACTGGCAACTCACTGCATTCCTTTATTTATTTTATGTCAAAATCAAATATTGAAATTTTCAAAAAAAATTGAACTTTTTACCCTGAAGACCCCTTAAACTGTGCTGCGATTTTATACCTTACGTTTGCATACCGAACACGGAATGTGAAGTCTATCCCAGATAAAGTTTGCCATCAAAACAGCACCACAGCAAACATAACAAACGGTACAAGCAACATATATAAACCAGAAAGCACTCAGTAGAGCGAATACCTCTGCCGATAGCGCTGTCAGTATTAAAGCCACAAACGCCTATTAGGGCAGTAGCACAAGCGCAAGCTGTTACTCTCCCGATCCACTCTTACAATGCAAGCAGATCGCCAATAACTCAGGCCGTCTTTATCCTCTCCTACTCACCCCAGAGTCCTACTGCTATGCCAGCTACCCATAAACCCAGGGTTACCACTGAAAAGGGCCACCCTGACCTTGACCTTTCATATACCTGCACCAGAAGTTAATCAGTTAGTCCTTGGCCCATTTCATCCTTCCACCAAGTATCATCCTCATCCACCCACAGGCTTTAGAGTCATTCTGTTCACAAACAAACAAACCAACAAAACAACATAAACGGAGATGAAAAGATAATCTCCGCGCTCCAACTTCGTGGTAATCATTCACAGAATTCCACTATATTGGCATGCTTGTAGAATACTAATGAATGAATATTGCGAATATTGCGCGTTTTGTCTGTCAGTTCAGTCATATGCGTGTGTTGTTCATGAATTTATTAGTCATTACCGACTTGCTCTGTGATAGAAACAATGCATTCATTTAAATGTTAAATTCAATCATTTTTTAACAATGTAGCCGACTGTGGGTGCAAAGGAGGAATCCACCCTGGACAGTTCGCCTATCCGTTAAAAGACTCACAAACCATTCGCTCATGCACACACAACTATGAGCAACTTAGTCTCCCAAGTACTAATGACCTACCACGCATGTTTTGGGCCTGAGGGCAGAGGATGCCGTTGCAAACACAGGAAGATCATTCTAATTCCTTGCAGAGGGGCCTCGGGGCAGATTCCATCCCACGTGCAGAGATTTTCAAGCTCATTCATATTCTTGGATCAGCTCTGATGGACTGTCCTGAAAACAAGTAAAGAGACTGAGATGGCTAAACACGGATATCTGCCAGGATTCCTCAGTACTTACAGGAATTCATTATATCATTGATCTTATCGTAAGCCCCTGGACCACTGACAGTAAAACATGCTGAACATATAAGTTTTTTTATTTAAATACTTTCCTGATTTAAGCCATCTTCTTTCATATAAACTGTAGATGATTACCGGTTGCTGCTGAGAATGGAATATTCCGGTGAAAACTCCTACAATATTGGGAAATCCTTTACAGAGTGTATATTCCAGTAGAGGTGGCATCTCATGGTTTTTGAGACTTGAAGACACCAATAGAAAACCAGTTCATTCTTGAACCAGGAGCCGAGGGGTTTTTATTGCCTCCATCAACACATTCATCTGCTTCCATGGAGACGATGCACACTTGGGTCCTCTAAGTGGCAAGTTTGCAGACATTTTTTGTGTTTTATTAATTTTTTTATGTCCTTTAAAATCCTAAGTGGGATGTTAAACTACATGTGTTACCTCATTTGGGAAGGACAGATACTTTCTGTGGTGATAGATAGCAAATGAATTTTGAATGAATTTTTCCTCATATTTGTACCCTAATGAAACTGGAAGAGATGCTATTAAACAGCATTATTCTTTTAGACTCGATAAGCCCAGTTACATAACATTTTGATTTAATATATTGACATATGAGAAGGATTGTTTTAGTTTTCCCTTGTATTCAAACTTAACTGATGGATTTTGAACTTTGTTATTAACCATATTAAGCCTTTATTTTTTAGATCAATAATGGCAAATATTCAGCACCCAACTATATGATTACTGACTCATAAGTGTTTGTCTTTTTGTATTATTTATTTATTTATTTATTTATTTATCGATGGTAATCTAGAAAAAATTAAGAGTGACAAGTGGGCAAAAATCTAAGCTAAGAAATCAGGAAAGGAGTGAATTCTTCCTTTTGGCACGGCACTGTATGTCAAGTATTGCAAATTTGCAGACTGATGCACCAAGACACACTTGACAGTCATATTAGTTAAGTATAATTTATCTTTCCAGCCTAGTGGAGAACATTTTGTCCAGAATAAGTCAGCTGCCAGTAGGAGAGAAAAAAAGATGAGATGGGTGTGGGGTTTGGGGTTTGACAGATAGGAAAACAAGGCAGCGCCTTGAGGCCACATCATATCGCTTCTACTTCAAGGTGACTTCAGTCTCAGTTTCAGTCACAAGTACATTAAATTAATGAAACTTTCCTTAAAGGAAAAGAGAATTTCTCTCTCGCTCACTGACATACTCACACACACATAAGCACTTACTCACCTGCTCATTCCAAACTCACTCACAGACTCACTCACCTGTTCATTTTTGTTGAAGCACAATAATATAACTTTCCACTTTCCACAGGAATTTAACCAGAAAATAATGAGTAATGCCATTTTTTTTAAATTTATCGCAATACCTTAGAACCATTTGTCAAAGCACAACACTTATCCACAAAAATCTAAATTCACTCTTTTGAAGAGAAAAAGCTTATGCCGCCTGTGTAAAAGACCTTCAAACCCTCAAAACATTAACCACACATTTCAACCTAGACAATGTCTGTCACTACTACTTTAACACTGTAACAAAATCAGAAGTAATTTTTGATCATTGTGTAAATATAGATACAACGTTGTGTTTGCCTGACCAGACAGACGTGATCAGTTTTGGGGCAGGACATCCTTCCTTGTGACTTGACACGTAATAAAACTTGAGCTTCAAAGGATGTTTTTTAATCAGCCATATTCTCTCTTTCTCCTTTCGTCTCTTCTCACTACGGCCGTATGAGAGACATGAGTGGCACAAGGCCCTCCTGAGAATGCCTGTACCTGAATCTTAAAAGAGGAGAGAGACAAGGTTATGGATGCCCCATGGTATCAACAAAACAAAATCACAATCTCTAACTTGCACTTTACTGCCATTCAAACTGTGTTTGCCATGGTATAAGTTTAGTGACAAACTCTACGTGTTACTATCGTCCTGTGTAATGGCAACGTAATGGCAAAGTTCATGCAACGTGCTGGCATTACTTCCCGCATAAATCTGCAACGATCAGCTTCCAGGAACGCCATGAACAAGAACAAGAGAACGAAAATTGGGATTAAAGATTGAAAAAAAAGTGCAGCTTGTTTCACTTAATTCTTAAAAGGGTGTAACTGGCAATGAGTTTTTTTTACATCACTGTGGAGGAATTTTAGTCCACATTTTTTTTGCAGAATTGTTTTAATTCAGCTCCATTTTAGGGTTTTCAAGCACGAACTGCCTGTTTGAGGTCATGCCACATCATTTCAATCTGATTCAAGAGAAGATTTTGCCTGGGCCACTTCAAAATTTTCATTTTGTCTCTTATGAGCCATTCAGATGTGGACCTGCTTGTGTGCTTTGGATCACTGACCTGCGGAAAAATCCAACTGCGTTTGAGCTTTAGGTCACAAATTGTCAACTGGACGTCTCACTCAGGACTTTCTCACTCAGGGAGAGAGTAAAATTCATGGTTTTATCAACAGGAAGTTGCCCAGTGCAGTAGAGGCTGAAGCATTTTGTGAAGTGTGCTGGACTGTTGTCACAGGCCAGTGGCGTGCCATTGCATTTACTTCCCTGTTCCACTAGGGGACTGGCTCGGACCTCTGAGCCTCTGTTTTGGGGAACTCAAATTGTTTTGTAGTTGCTGCACTGCGCTGCTCCATGAGGAAACAGGCTTGAGACAGCAGAAGCCTACAGTCCCAGAACCACTGACAACAGTCCAGGCTTGAAACAGTGAAATTGCACAGTAAATGCCTGTCTCGCAGGACTGTAAAACACAAACTCTACTGTCTCAGCAGAATTGTAGGCCACGTAACCTATTTACAGTAGCTTACATTTACATCGGTTTCATATCACATCTGTATATTTTTGTGTAAGTACAAACTCAAAATAAATAATCTGAATTGAATTTTTCAAAATGTACTACAAAGTTAGTTGCATTCAATGCAGATTCTCACCTCTACTGTACTAAATAGGCATATCTATAAGCTAGCTAATGATGCCAAGCAAAACCAAACAAATATAATATAAAAATAACTGAGATAATGCCAGCTTATGAACTAAAACACAAATGATCTGAGCCGATTAATCTTGTCCAAGTGATGAAAGTTCACAAATAGCCTGCAAATTTTAATTTGGCTAGCAACATTAATGTGTGTGTGTATGTGTTAAGTGGTTTTATTGTTTTTATTTAAGACTAGTACCAGTTCCATGTACTGTAAAATGATACAAGAAAGCTGACGGTCAAAAAACAGAGTTCCCGGAATGTGTTCCACTTGGATCCGGCTCATATTAAGCACCTGCAAATTCACAAAAAAAAAAGGTGCGAATTGTTGAATCTGTCATTGCCTCCAGGACTTTTCAAAAGAGACTGATGCCTGTGGTGTGGAGCGTCTCCAGCTCCAGCAACCTCTGCAAAACACACAAAGTTAATATCAAACCAAAAAGTGCATATAAAGAAATGCCATTATGTGCTCACTTGTACATGCAGGTATCTTAGGTCCTGCACCTTCATCCTCACCCCACCCTCTCTGTTTTTTGAATAGAGCTCTGTGCACTTGTTTCATCATTACTGAGCGCCTCTGAAGGGCCCTGTCTCTGAGACACACAGAGGAGATGTTCTGAAACATTTCATCTTCTGCAGCAGCAGTCAGGATCTGTCTGAATCTCTGAATGAATGTTAATGGCAGTTTGCTGGTGCTATATCTTTCTTCCTCCATAGTCATACCATGAACAAGAACATAGCCTGTGATTGCAGCATGAATTTCCTCTGAGGTGACAAGTCTTGTTCCACCTTCCACCTTTACCATCTCTAATATGCTGTCATCCTCAGCTTCATTGGTAGTCAGCATCCTTATTTTGTCTTTAGAATTTTCTCACAGAGCTCATATTGTCTTTTTCTGTCCATTCATTGACTTGTCTACATGATCACACATTGAAGATTTACTGTGAAATAGCTGTGTTTCACTCTAGTGACATCACAGGGTATAATTGCAAAGATGAAGAGAAATATATTGAGTGAATGATTTGTTTGGAACAATGTAGACTCAGTGAAAGGTTTTGCCAAAGGGGCTATTGATTCAAAGACCTGAGTTTTGGCCTTCAGTTGTTTTGTGTACAGATTCAAGTTTAGTGTCTTAGTAATTCCAGGACTATTATGTACTTGTACTGTAATAGCACCAAACTGAGCATTGTTTGGCAGCAGGTATGCTTGCTTGTACTTTGCAATTATCAGCAACGTATTGGGAAAGGTGACTTTTTGTGTTCATGTCATTCTAACCTTTAGCAAAAACACAAAGGTCATGGTACGCAGCAGTGACAGGTTTGGTTTAAATTAAAGGAGGCACTAAAAAATCCCTTCAGGAGAAAACTAAGGTAGAACTTTACATATTCTTTAAATGTTCTGTTTTCAACTAAGTGTGGGTGGAAGATAATTCAAAAATCAATTCATTTTATTTTTATTGTATTAAACATATCCTTGCAATTCTTGTGAAATTAAGCAGTGTATACATATGTATATGTAGCCAGCAATGTTGAAGACTGTCTAAAAGACTAATTTTACCATTTGAGTTTGAAGTAGTTCTTGCCTCTGGCCTTAAGCCCTTACTGTGCGATAGAGACTTGGCAAAATGCTTTGAAAAAGAAACCCCTGACAAAGGCTTTATCTGTCTGTTTGCCCATATGACCCAATGCCAGCTTGGAGTGAGTTCACAGAACAGTACTGTTGTCGTTAGATCCTGTCAGAATGTGATGAGATTGCATCTTGTAATGCTGTCATCGGTATTTGCTTGCTCTATTTCACTCTGGGGACACGCTTTCTGCACTTCAGTGTAGGACAGATGACAGTATGCCAGTCTTTTGATCCTATAATAGGGCCTCCCCTATATGCTTTTAAATGGTTCTAAAGTTAAACTCGTCATGAGGTGCAATCAACCTCAGTATTTGTGGAAAAATTCCAAAAACTGCAAATGGTCGTTCTGGGCACCACTTTGTTGAAACTTTTCCCAAACATTTCATTCTTTAATAACCTAACTGTTGAAAATTTTTATTTTGAAGCACTGAAAATCTTTTCTTTTGTCTGAGCTGGAATTTAAACTTGAACCATGCTGTTTTAACAGCATGTGACGAAAGCAGAGCTGCTGAAGCTGTACTTGCATTGGATTAAGACTGAGACCTGGGATTCAGGAGCTGGCAAAATTAATCCCTTCTCATTTACTGGGGAAAAGTGAGTGTCAGAACCCATGAGGTGTTATGACATGCCACTTAGATCCATTTAACCTCTTACCACTCAGGATTTTCAGTGATGTGTCATCGGAGGTAACCTCAGTAACCTCACTTTATAATGCATGATAACTCCAGACCAGTTCCCACTTACTGTTTCTTACAAGCAACTAAGGCAGGTGAGAGAACGGACATGTCAGTGTTGGAGAGGCAGTGGCCGTGCTGAAAATATAAACACGAAGAAGAGCAGTTGCGCACTCGTAGCCACTGTGCGATAATAATTGTTCAATTATCAACAGTTTTGGCATAGTGTTCTTCTGAGTGTTGAATCATCCCTCAATACCCTGAAGAAGATTTATGTCAAAAGGTTGGCCATTTTATACAAACCTCAATTCCAATGAAGTTGCAAGGTTGTTTAAAATGTCAATAAAAACAGAATGCAATGATTCGCAAGTCTTATAAACCCACGTTATTCACAATAGAACATACGCAATATATCAGATGTTGAAAGTGAGGCATTTTACCATGTCATGAAAAATATTCGCTCATTTTGAATTTGATGGCAGCAGCACATCTGCCATCAAATTCAAAATGAATATTTCTAAATATAAAATAATGTTTATCAGTATGAACATTCAATATCTTATCTTTGTAATGAACTTAATTGAATATAAGTTGAAAAGGATTTGAAAATAATTGTATTCTGTTTGTATTCACATTTCACGCAACGTCCCTACTTCATTGGAATTGGGATTTGTAGAATTCAGAGCAAGATTTTCGTTAATTAATTGTTTGTATTATTGCCATCCTTACAATATCACGTGTATAATAGTTTCGTTGTCAATGAAGCCTGTGAGGGTGCGTTCAGGAACCACTCGCGAGACACAGGAATCCAAAAAACGTATGCCTTTACTGGAGTCTGAGTTAAAGCCAAAAAACACAGGAATTGCCAAGCCACAATACGAAATCCAAAAACAGTGCCGACTAGACAGGCAGGGGTCAGAACCAGTGAGACAGATGGGCAAAGGTACAAAAACGATAGGCAAAATATTGTAGTCAGTGAACAAAGCCAAGCGTCATACACAGGGCATCCAAACACAGAAATCGTGGTCATACAAAATGGGTCGAAATCCAGAAAGACAAAAACAATTCAAAAAGGGCAATGGCAAGAATCAAGGTCGGACAAACTAGTAGAAGAAAAGCAATACTCAATGGCATACAAGGCACTCTGCACAAAGAAATATTGATCAAAGTACTGACAAGGGCTGTGAGTAAAAAGACTGCTTAAATACACATAGGGGAATTCACATGCTATGCAGGGAACAGATGAACTGAATCCGACTAATAACAATGGGGAAATCACATGAGGGAAACCCTAACAACAAAAATAGGCGAAAGCCAAGACACGGACGGGAATCACACAGAAAGCCTATGAAATTTAAACAGCTCCAGTCCAGGAGTTCTACCTGCTCAGATAACGAGCGCAGGAAAGTAATTAAGCATGTGCAAGAGATCTGGCTGAAACTCAGGAGAAGACTGGGAGAGCTGAGCAAGAGGCAGAGATTAGAACAGGGCAATTGCTGAGATTCTAAATTAGTAGCGGTGCAACAGATTTAACTAGAGTGCTCGTTACTAAGTTAGTATTCTATATACATGGAGTAGTTGAGTTAGTAGACTATGATACAAAATACAAATGTTAATCTTGTTAGTAATCAGAATAGAAAGACGAAGGAAGTAAACGAGAATCGAAGGAATATTTTAAACACCGGAATTCATTTCAATCACCCGAAGTCAGTGAGCACACAGACAGGGAAGACGGACTGAACCAACTAGATCACAAGACAGGGGAGACAAGTGCAATGGAACTGAGACATGGAATGAACTAAAAACCTGAATGTTACAATAACCAAAAAGAATCAATAAAAGACAAAATCATGAACAGAGAATATGAACATAAACATGACCAAAAACCATAACCATGACAGCCTATTCGTATTCCCTTGTTCATTTCTCAACAAATAATTTCTTCATCAGTGGAGGCTTATGTATCTCTCTTGATTATTCAGTTACTACCACTCTGGTGGACATCCCTGCATCCAGCCTGCCAATGGCACGTTCCCACATGACCTGAGACATCTGAGGCATGATGACTTTTGACAAAATTTGCCATTTTGCGGTGGCCTTTTATTGTCCCCAGTATAAGGAGTGTCTGGGTACTGCTCATTCTGTCTGATCACCGTCTAGATATGCCACACCCATCTACTTAGTGAAATCACTGCATCACTAAGCAAATGCTCACTGACAGAGAGATGGATTCAAAAATGGTACACAAATCAAGCCTGCGTAGCCTGGCGCAAGTACTCCCCTGTCCCACCTCTGTCCCGCCTTCCGGCGCAAGTGGCAAAGAAGGTGTGTTTGGGTATAACACAGCCGAGTCAAATCTTCACCAATCAAATGAGCTCCTCTCCTCACCTTTAATTTGTTGGAATATAGAAGCCTCTGTCCTATATCTGCATGATGCGTTAATGTTGCATTTTACTTTGCTGCTTCAGGCATGTTTTCTGCACCGCTTTCGTCTATATTAAGCATTATGAAGTATGAACTTATGAACTTATTGAACTTATGAAGTTGGAATGAAATATGACGGTTGCTCATTAGGAAGAGAAACGATGTATTGCGTGTTCCTATTATTACACCCTGTTGCTGCTTAAAATTATGGGAATAACATGCATGGACAACAATGCAAGATACATTACAAATTTATTTTCAATATGTGATCTTAACTCAGTATGACATCATAGCAATCAGGATGTATTCCTTTCCCCCACTAAAAACGATAAAACCTAAGTGACAATTATTGTAGCCTAGTATTAAGCTGTTTGCACCCAGGACGCGAAACAAATTTTTCGCACGACAGATTGCGTTGAACGCGGTGTCTCACGTCCAAAAGTCTGTCAGGGTTTTAATATATCTATGTGTCTGACAGTGCATTATTGTTTTTAATTTCTTCATATCTACTGACTCTTTTAGATATTAAACGTGAATTTTTAGATAAGAAGGCTCAGTTCTTCAAAATGAGTACCGAGAATTTCATTCAATGTTTCTGTTCAAGCTCTGCTCAAAAAAAGTAAGTTGACATTGGCGCGGGACAATGTACAATGCCTCCGTGTCTCACAGCCAAAAAAAAAAAAAAAAAAGTGGACGATTAGAACAGATTGAAAATGAAATAAAGAATAAAAAGAAACATTTTAACAACAGAACATCCAATGAACACTGCGATTTATCTGCCGTGGAAATAAAGCATGAATCTGCTCAATCCATCTGACTAATTTTCGAAAGAAAGACCAAATAAAGACGGTTGTCAATCTTCAACAGAAGAAAACAAACGAATAGGCTAAAACGACCAAGAAAAGTCAAAAGCTATCAATTTGCATTTTGTGAAGGTCGAAAACAAACATGGCCAAGTTTGCACGTCTAATACTTCCTGGAATACACGGAAAAATTTGAAACTTTTATGACAATATTAAAGCTATATTAGCTATATTAAAACCTTGTCTGACTATCACGCCTTTGCATTGACTTTGACTGTAATCAGTCGTGCGAAAAATTCGTTTCGCGTCCAGTGTGCAAGCGGCTTTCCTGAGCATAGAACGCAAGCATTTTGATATATATATATATATATATATATATATAGTTTGTGGTGGGCTGAGAAAGATGTGAAGTCGTTGGTTTGCATCACAGATTCAGCTGCGTTGATTAAGGTCCAGGTCAAGTTTCCATTACACGTGCCAACCGCCTTTAATCTGACATCAGGACAATCGATATAGATACTTTAATTTATGTCCTTATTCAGATGGTTACAAAACCCAAAACCAGTGAAGTTGGCACGTTATGTAAATCGTAGATAAAAACAGAATACAATGATTTGCAAAACCTTTTCAACTTATATTCGATTAAATACACTGCAAAGACAAGATGTTTAATGTTCAAACTGAGAAACTTTATTTCTTTTTTGCAAATAATCATTAACTTAGAATTTAAAGGCAGCAACACATTGCAAAAAAGTTGGCACAGGGGCCTTTTTACCACTGTGTTTCATCGCCTTTCCTTTTAACGACACTCAGTAAACGTTTGGGAACTGAGGAGACCAATTTTTGAAGCTTTTCAGGTGGAACTCTTTCCCATTCTTGCTTGATGTACAGCTTAAGTTGTTAAACAGTCCGGGGTCTCCATTGTCGTATTTTACGCTTCATAATGCGCCACACATTTTCAATGGGAGACAGGTCTGGACTACAGGCAGGCCAGTCTAGTACCCGCACTCTTTTACAACAGAGCTATGCTGTTGCAGAATATGGCTTGGCATTGTCTTGCTGAAATAAGCAGGGGCGTCCATGAAAAAAACGTTGCTTGGATGGCAACATATGTTGCTCCAAAACCTGTATGTACCTTTCAGCATTACTGGTGCCTTCACATATGTGTAAGTTGCCCATGCCTTGGGCACTAATACACCCCCATACCATCACAGATGCTGGCTTTTGAACTTTGCGCCTATAACAGTCCGGATGGTTCTTTTCCTCTTTGGACCGGAGGACACGACGTCCACAGTTTCCAAAAACAATTTGAAATGTGGACTCGTCAAACCACAGAATACTTTTCCACTATGCATCAGTCCATCTTAGATGAGCTTCGGCCCAGCGAAGCCGGCGGCGTTTCTGGGTGCTGTTGATAAATGGCTTTTGTTTTGCATTGTAGAGTTTTAACTTGCACTTGCAGATGTAGCGATGAACTGTAGTAACTGACAGTGGTTTTCGGAAGTGTTCCTGAGCCCATGTCGTGATGTCCTTTACACACTGATGTCGGTTTTTGAAGCAGTACCGCCTGAGGGATCGAAGGTCACGGGCATTCAATGTTGGTTTTCGGCCTTGTCGCTTACGTGCAGTGATTTCTCCAGATTCTCTGAACCTCTTGACGATATTACGGACTGTAGATGATGAAATCCCTAAATTTCTTGCAATAGCTCATTGAGGAATGTTGTTTTTAAACTGTTCGACAATCAGCTCACGCATTTGTTCACTAAGTGGTGACCCTCGCCCCATCCTTGTTTGTGAATGACTGAGCATTTCAGGGAAGCTGCTTTTATACCCAATCATGGCACCCACCTGTTCCTATTTAGCCCGTTCACCTGTGGGATGTTCCAAATAAGTGTTTGATGAGCATTCCTCAACTCTCTCAGTCTTTTTTGCCACTTGCGCCAGCTTTTTTGAAACATGTTGCAGGCATCAAATTCCAAATGAGCTAATATTTGCAAAAAATTACAAAGTTTACCTGTTCGAACATTAAGTAACTTGTCTTTGCAGTGTATTCAATTGAATATAGGTTGAAAAGGATTTGCAAATCATTGTATTCTGTTTTTATTTACGATTTACACAATGTGCCAACTTCACTGGTTTTGGGTTAAATAGTGCTTCCTGTAATTATTTATTGCATTGAAATGTGCCTGACATTCTGAAAACCTGCCTGTGAGGTTTCGGTGACGTGTGCGCACTGTGCGCCAGTCAGCCAAATTACCACTGCTCAGAAAGGAAACCAGGTTGGAGCTGGCAAGCTGTCTGTGCAACCCCAGTGGAGACTTTTTCTGCGAAATTGTCAATGCGTCTTGATGAATATGTGACACCTCCCCCTACTACGCCGCCACACCCATCTCGGCGCATGTCCGTCTACCAAATTGTCAAAGTGGCTGCGCATGGTGTTGCACCGCATGAAATTACCACTACGCGGGCTGCACCGGACGAAATTAACACTGCATGGGCTACGCCACGCTGCATCACCCTGCGCTGCGTCAAGAAATTAGAGCCCTCCGTGTTAGGAAGGCTGGCCAAAGTGGCAATAAGTTTTAAATGATCTATATCAAGACTGAGGTGAATAAATACGCTGCTAATTAGGCTTTTGAACACAAGTGTTCAAGTTCTTTCATAATGGTTTTCCAAAAACCAATCACAAAAATAACTCCAAACAGGTTTGACTCTGTGATGGGTGTTGGTAGTTGGACGCCAAGAGCAGTGGCCAGAAATAAAAGGAAAAACCAGCAGCCTGCTGAGAGACAGATAGAAAACAGATAGAAATCACGAGACTTGCGCTACCAACAGACCTGACGCCATCCGTGGTAGAAAACAGGCGAGCTCGAAAAAGACAAGAGAAAAGGGAAATAAACCAAAGATTCCCTTTCTCACTAACACTGATCCTGTTATGCAGCTCAGATCCTGACAATACTCTCTCTCTAAAGACCTTATCGGCTAAAGCGCCAAGGAGATAATGACACTCTAGTAACACGAGCAAGGCAGAACAGGAGCTTAAATAGAGTCCGGGTAACAACCCAATTAATGCCAGCTGGCCCAGGAATCCGATGGTGAGCAAAACGATATCGTCCCGGACGAGAGTAACAAAAGGAGCTCTCAAAGCTCCAAAACCATGACAGACTCAGCATAATTTGCTTTGTCTTTGAAATCTTAATTAACAAATAAATGGTAAGCTTGAGTGACCAGAACTCCTCAGCTTCAACAATTTTAAGTAAATTGATTTTACAAGTCATAATTTTTCTCCCATTTTATGCAATAATGTAATTTGTCATACAGTGCAATTTTAATATGCTGCTCCTCAGAAATAAAATTCTGGGAATATTATTGTGGCTGGAACAAAAACCAGCCGACACAGTGGGTCCCCAGGACCAAGTTGGGAACCCCTGCCATTTTGAATAAGCCCATTACACCACTCTTGCACTTCCTTGCTCTGGCTTTCTAGAAGTGTCGGTACCTAGTGAGCTACTTTTCCACAGACACTGAGCCTGAGCTGAGTTAGTTCAGCATCGCACTCAACATATCTGAACCTTTTCTCAAATTCCCAGTGTTTACCTTAATAAACATGAAAAGTGTAGTTTGACCACTCCTGTTCTGGGGGCTCAAGTGGGAACGGGTTGAGAGATATAATACATTAAAAGGTGAGAGGCTTCTATGCGTCTGACAGCAAAAGCCACAGAACGTCCTGTGACGCCCATATTACCCTTAGAGAGCCTTGGGGTTGAAGTGGTTCTAAACAAAGAAGTTGATATTTACATCTGGCAATCAAAACTTTTTCAGCACATATCACATTATGCATTTTGATCCCTGAATGCCTCTCTGAATGGGACTTTCCCCTCTTAGATTCTCTCCGTCCTTCTGTTTCCAGGGCAGCTCATGGATGTGCGACACCCTTCGTTCAACCTGGGCCTCCCTGCTTTGCCACTGAAAGAAAGTGGGGAAGGTCCTGGGCCCGGCCTGACCGGTCCTCCTGTGACACTGTAAAACTGTGGAACATGTGACATGTTTACAATCTAAACACCAGTGTGGAAAAGCTAAATGCCTGGTGATTATTTTTGTAAATAGATTTTCTCATTCAAATCATTGATGTTTATTGGACGTTGCGATCAAGGTTTTTCAGATTTGTCGAATGCACTTTAAAACAGAATCTAAATACTGTGACATGTTTAAAAGTGTTACAAAAAAGTGTTTAGCATATGTGTGCAGGACTAGGAAAAGGGGTCACTTGGGCCATTTTATGAAAATTGAGATTTTTCCAACAAAATCAAAGAGTGATCCAAGTTTTTCATTATGAGAAAAAAAGGGTGAAGTTGTGCACAGCAAAGTGTTATAAATTTACAGTACAGTAGCGCTGGGATATCACTGAGATACCCCGTTAATCTCAGTATGGACAAAAATCCCAAGTGAACCCTTTTCCTAGTCCTGCACACACATGTTCAAAACACAAACAGTTGGTTTTGCAGTTACCCCTGTCCTGAGGCAGAATTCCCCTCTTCTGTCACCTCAGCTGAAATCAATTGATTTTATTCTAACATCCAGGCCTCCGTGACTGACTCCCATGAACCGCTCCTCCTCTTCTCCTCCCACCTCTGCGCTCCTACTCCCTGCCGCCTCAGTCAGCCTTCGCTGCGGAGGACTTGGCACATTTCTTTGAAGAGAAAGTCACAGAGATTTGCTGTTCCTCTACATCCACCTCCCTCTTTTCCCTCCCTCTGTTTTTCCACTTTTTCCTCCCAGCATCTCCTCTCCACCGCCCCACGACACCTCCCCCTGGCACGATACCTTTATCTCTCCTCCTGGCCGTCACATCTGACCCCCCCCCCCTATTTCACCGCCCTTGTCAACCCCTCCTTAATTTCTGAACGTTTCCTCTCTGGCTTCCCCATTCTGAAAGAAGCCCTCCTGGACCCCATCCTTTCCCTAAGCGAGAGATGCTCTGGATGCGCTGCATGAGGAGGACAAGTTGGTGAAGGAAGTATGATGTCCTTGCCGTATATTAGTAGACCCCTGGGCTGGGCATTCATGTGGACGTCATTTTGACGCAGTGTGTTGGTGGCACATAGAAGACCGAGAACATATTGGGAAGGCAGTCATAATGTTGTGGCTGATTAGTGTATGTAACTGTGAACAAAAGCTATGGAATGTTATAGAGTTCCCATGGTAGAGGACCCATGGTGAACCCTGGCCAGTTCTACTCAGATGGGGCAAATTTTCTCTCAATGACTAATATTGGGATAGTATAGGCAGTATTGTCTCAGTGGTCTTTAGCCAATGGTTGGCAGGGAATTCACGCTAAACCAGGGCAGATGCTACATTTCCCATCTGGTGGAGATGCACAGCTGGCTCCTTTTCAGAACTGATTTGCTAAAATGCTTCATTATCATGAATCATAATGTGACAAGCTGGGCGTTTCCTGAAAGTTACTTTGCATGCTGTCGCAGCAATACTTTGACACCTAAAAACCAGCTGCTTATTCTACTGAGCACGGTGTTCAATCGAAGACCTCTTTAAACTTTGCAAAACTATCTAAATCTACTCTGGCACTGTACAGGCAAAAGTTTTCCCTCTTCCCTTCTCATTAGTATTCATTGGGAGCTGAACGATAAAGCAAAGCTGATAGGGAACATTTGCTGCACTCTAAACTCGCATGTTCTCAATAGCTTTTTATCTTGCACAACCCAGGAAGATAAACAAACCCTTCAGTGGTTCTTGTTTGTGATCAAATTTAATAGAAATAGCGTTGACAGAAGGCGAAAGCCCCCTGGGAATACAAAACGCCAGATTTTGTCTTTGTTTTCTTTTTAGGGACTGTTTGTTGTTCTGCAAACAAATGACATCCAAAGGCTAAAGAAGTTTAAAGTTTAAGATGCCGTATGTGACAGAGAATTGTGATTCACTCATCATTATCTTTGCTTCCGCGGTACTGTGCATGAGTGCGCACATCTATGTGTTTGTGCACTGGGGTGTTTTATGTGATTTTTGAGCATAAATATACGGTATAACTTCAAACAATAACAACATTTATTACCTCGTAATTATTATACCTTGTAATGGAGCTACAGAGAATACTGTCTGCTTGTTAATCTCTCCTTTATATTTACCTAATTTGAAGAATTTCCCCACAAGCTAGTTAATTGCCCGTTTAGGAGTATGAAAGAAGGATTGTCAGAGCAATTCTATTAACTATCTATATACTACCTGTGTGTTTTTGTGTCTGGTATTACACATTGTTTGGCAATGTGAGATAAATAAATAAATAAATACTTGAAAAAAAAAAAAAAAGATTGTGCTTTTATGAAGCTGCATAATTAAAGCTTGGTGTACATGAATGGTTAGTGATCTAACGGTCCTCCAAACCCCCCAAAATTGCTTTCATCTTTCATGCTGGCATCGCAGCTGGATGCCAGGAAGATCCATGTGCTTATATAACATTGTGTTACTGTATCATGAACACATGACAGATCACTGGGAAATAATGAAAGCAAGTTAATGATATAAAATTAGTCACTTAGGAGGCAGAACAGGGAAGACTGAGTTTATGATCAAGGTATTTGTTCATAGCTTTGAGGCAGTGGCTTCAAAGGAGCTTTAATGAGCCCAACTATCATGGCACGTGACCAGAGAGCGGATAGATAATGGAGGCTTGTCCTGACCCACTAATGTCACGTGAAATCTGAAAACGGAACACGTATTGCTGGAAGTGCCCTTGGGAGGGAAAAAAGCACAGTTCTGACATAAAAATTTCCACTATGTTGAAAATTCTGAGTACTTGTAATTGCACTTGAGAAATTATTGATGGTACTTTTTTAATCATTTACAAAAGAGAGGAAGAAGGCAAGAAACAGCACGATGTGCTTCACACAGGTTGGGCGGAGGTACGGGGCAGCAGAATGCGTAGCAGGGTGGGGTTTGTCTCTGCTCAGGTCTGTTGTGGAGGATTCTGCAGTAAGGTCGTTTGATATGCTGGTCAGGGTCCGACTCGGAAGCTCTCATTCCAGACAGCAGCTTGCGATCTGACCCTGGTCTTCAGCATTTTTTCTCTCTCAGTGGGCAGCCAGACGGCAGCACAGCTCCTTTGCAATGCAGAAGACTTCCTTCCCCACAGACATCCGGCTGCTTTAAGTTTGTTTAAAGCTAGGAAAGGCCTCATAATTGCATTTCTTCAAGGCTGAGAGGCATTCCTGCGTGATCCGGAAAACTCTCCCGTCTGGCTTAATTTACTTTGGTAGCAAGGTATCGCCTGCAAAGCCCTGACCAAGTAGTTTCCAGGTTGAATATCTCAGCCTGCTCATCTAACGGAGAATCAGACAGAAATCCCTCAGCAGCCATTAGGAAGGTGCAATTTAAGTTTGGACCATTAAATATCAGATGTTTGATGAGAATGCTTGTGACAGAACATACTAATTTTGACATAATAATCACTGCAGATAACTGACATAGAGTTTTTTTTTTTGTACTTTTTAAAAAGATAAATTAATACAGATAAATACCTATTAGGGAGGTCTCTTCCTATTAAAATGGTTATGCAGCTAATGTGCCGGCTGCGTAGCCTCTTAGCTTGAGCAAAAGCATGCGTTAATTCCTTTAAACCAGGGCCTTTTCAAATTTGTGAAAAACTCATGTTCATTGAGGATGTGCAGATTACTTGAAGAAAGTAGTAATTTCTCACGCAAGAAGTTCAAAGGATTTTAAATTAGTGGACTATTTAAAATATTATCTGATTTTAAATTGGTCTTGTCTGTACCTCTTTCATTGCTCAGTGGAATCAGTCAGTATTCACCACTGCACATCTGCATGACAGACAGGAGACCTTCACTTTTAAAGTCACTGGTTTATCCCTGATGGGACTGAAAGAACTGGACCTGAATTATGCGGCTGAGCAAATTAAACCATGGAGCTCAAGTTTAAGGCAATGAACTTCTGCGCATAACCTCTCTGCTTTCTTTCTTTAATGATAAAAGAACATTTGGAGTAGGAAGGCCATCCCCAATTGGTGAGTATCATTTTAACACAGCGTGGTCAGAGATAGGGACGACAAATTCAGTGCAGATTTCTGTGCACACAGTTTATGTTAAAAAGCCCCCCGCCGTTATTAATTGTTTATTAATTGTTATTAATACTGCATAATGTTAAGACACATGCAATGTGACGTCGTGTTTTCAAAGTCAGTTAGATGATAATGTAATCTATTTCACAGTGTACTGAAATGTATATTGAGTTAAATGACATAAGGAACTTGCAGACTTGAACATCTGTTGGAGAAAAAGGAAGTTCTGGCTGCCAAGACGTCCTGTATCCTGAGAGACACATTTGATATGATCCCCTCTGGTCAGTAATTAAAAAGACATTCGCAAACACAACAAATCTCTCTCCCCTCCTCCGTCTCCATGGTACCCAGGAAAATGGGACATGACAGTGATTGAGAATCATCATCTGGAGGAAAGTGCGAACTGTGGAAATGTGCAAGAGCCATAAAATCATTTCTCTTTGCAGAATAAATAAAAGGTGAAGAAAAATTGCATGTGTCTTTACTTAAGAGTCAGTAGGGAGATTCCTTTTGTGGTCCTTTTTCAAGCGATATGTACTCGCACACAACATGTTTTTTTTTTGCACATTTATGTAGTCTTACTTCATACTAACATTATTTGCTCTTCATGCAGTTGTTCAATCAAATAACCAAATAGATTCCCAGTCCCCAAAACATTCTTCCCAACTTGCTGTATAAATATAATGGCTTCATTGTTGCTTTAGAAATATTCCCATTATAGTGAAACATCTGTTATTATCATGGTTGTGAGCTTGCTTGAGTAAAGCGGCGTACTTTACACTTTTAAATACATCTTTATCATTATTGTGCTCTTATACATCAGCGAAGCAGCACACTTTACAGTCTTATACACTTCTTTATTATCATTATTATTACATTTTTTCCCTGAAAATTATGCCCTCAAACTCCTTCCACGCCATTTAAGTTATAGACACTCTTACATATTTAATGCTCAGCATGCTCTGGATTAGCTAAGTAGTATCCCCGCAGAATTTTAACCCATGTGTGAGGTTCACCTTTACGAACCTCATGTACTGTTTGGCTCAGTCTGACCCAGGACATTTTTAGGGATTTAAAAAAAAATACAGAAATAAAAATGTCTATAAAAATACTAATCATGTATTGTCTTTATCTCAATTCCAAAAAATACAGATAACATTTATAATAAATATTTCCTATTAATCTCTTATTTATCACATTAAACAATTGACGTATCAGACTTTTTTGTGATAGTGATGTAATGTACCGATCAGGAACCAGTCGCGAGAACCAGGAAATGCAGTAGACCTTGTTTTAATGATAAAGGGGGAGAACCCCCACAGGGCAGAAAGTAACAGTACAGAGTCCACAATCCAAAAGTCAAAATCCAGTTGGGCAAAAATAGTATCAAAAACCAGGGCAGCAATCACAGTAATCGTAGTTGGACAGAAATGGGTCTGGTTCACAGGAATAGTTCTATCAGAGAAGCAAGCCAGAATCCACAGAACGTAATCCGAATCGTTACTAGGGCAGCAAACAGAGATCTCGTAGTCGGGCAGAAAAGTGGTCAAAACACACAGATGCAACAGTAATCCAAAATAAAAAAAGGCAAAAATAGGAAATAATCTAGGATGAATAATCTAATTACATGAATTTGGCAAATGCCAAGACGCAGACAGGGATCACAAGACAATCCTATGAACAAACAACAGCTCCGATTAAGGAGTACTAAAGTGTACAGTCTAAAGAAGAGGAAAGCAGAAGATGTAAGTGGAAAACTGCAGCAGAGACAGTTAGGGATAGGCAAGGAGGCAGAGATTAGAATTGAGCGACTGCTGAGAGATCGTTAGTCAATTAGTATGTGCAGCTATACAATCCCGAGTGCATGTTAGTAAGTTAGGAAAAATGTACAATGTTAATAAGGGTTAGTAATTATTGAAAACAACAAACTGTTAGTATGGATTAGTAGACAATAAAAGAGAGAGGAAGGAAGCACACGAGATAATGAAAGAAGGTTGAAACCCAGAAACCAATAAATCACCCGAATGAGTGGTATGCAAGACAAGGGACCGTGAGCAAAGATCTACACAAGACAAGACAGGGGAGACGTAGTGCAATGCATGGAAATGGAAACATGGCATGGCAGAGAATACCATGAACATGAAAAATAATAAACAGGAATCTAAATAACCAAAACACAATACACAATCCTAAGAAGGTCAAAAGACAGGCAGTGGTCACTAAACATGAAAATCAATAATCATGGCAAAGCCAGGTACAGAACTTAAACATGACATGACCATAATCCAGAATCACAACAGGTGAATTCATTATTTATTCAAAAAATCCACCATAATAAAGACTGGCATAACTGAGGGCGCCATAAATAATGCTTATCTATGAAAAAATGAAATGAAACCTTGTTTCAATTATGTTTGTTTTTTTAATTTGAACTGATATTGTCTCCTCGGTATGTGCGGTGTCATCAGTGCCTTGCCGAGCTCCTCTAGAAACAAACCATCTTCTTTGGAGCTTCCTTTGGGTCCGGTCTGTGTTGACTGCCATCCAGATTACAGACGCATTATGGACCAACACATTCAGAATATTGTAAAAGATCATGAGTGGCCACCGTAAAGTTTTTCTTTGACAGCTGTACTGGGCCAGCAGTGTTCTGCCCCTCCTTTTGTGGCGTTATAATCAAGTCTGACCTCTGACCTACGGCCTTCCTGGTCACTGCTTCTTCCATCCCTGAGTACAGAGCTCATGAGGTCCACGTTTGCCCATTTTGGGTGTGTAGGATACCAGGGCAGTGTTGGCCATGAACAGAAAGTTGGAGGAAGGGACTGGCCTGTTCTTTACTGTTAGAAGCTCCCACCTCAGCTTCTGTCTTGTTTTTTCTAATTGTTCCAGTCATTGTCAGCATTCTTCTGAGACGTTCCTGTCCCAGGTTGTTGGAGGTAAATAAATTAAGGTGATGTTGTGGCCAGTGAGGCCCTGTGTCATATCCAGCGCCACCCATGTCCCCTGATTTTTTCAGGAGCTCCTCCCTCTGGCTTTGCTGTATAAATTACTATGAATTATTGATCTGTTTTGCCCCTCCCCCAATGTGCAGGCATGAGGGGTACAGAGAGGGAAAATTTAAAATGTTGTAACACAGTGTATGAGTTCCCTCACTACAGAAGGTAAAGAATGTGGAAAAATAGGTGCAGATGGCCTCGTGGTGTTGGGATTGTCACAATTTACAGGTGTGTGTGTGTGTGTACGTCTCTCTCTCTCTACATGTGTGTACAAAGGGATGGAGGGATCCGTGGCTGGGATGAGTGTGAGTCAGAGGTCATACTGCACTATCTCTCATCCCCAATGAGCTGCCAACATAATAAGAAACTGTCAAATATTGTCAATGGCCATCAGGTTTGATGACCGGGCATCAAGACCTGCAAGATTCTTGGAGCCCCTGTACGTATGTGTGTGTCTGTGTGTGTGTGTGAGAGAGAGAGAGAGAGAGAAAGGGGTGTGTGAGCACGTGTGTGTGTGTGTGTGTGTGTGTGTGTGTGCGCGCTGTCTCTCTGTGTCTGTGTCTCTCTGTGTATCTGGGTCAATCTTACCCAAACATTGTATGAAGGATTTTAATGTGTGGGGGCATTGCAGCATGTATACTCAATGATTTTTTTTCTTTTATATGTTCTTCAAAGAAAATTAGCCAAAGATAAAGAATTTCAGGTTAAATATTTTATCCATATATCATTTTTCTTTTAGTTAAAACCTGAAATGGGTCAACTTAACCCGAACAGAATGCAAGGGTTAATACACTGCCTGTCCAAACAAACCAAAAAAAAAAAAAAAACACAGAGTTGCCATGTGGATACAAACAGACAAACACTTTGACTGGATCATTATTGCATTAATTAATTTGTATCAGCTGGCAATAATTATTTAACCCTGACTGCTGAAGCTTGTAGCTTCTCATTTCTAAAAAAAATCATGTAGGAGGACGTACAAGCATAGAATACAATGACTGAGGAAAACACGCCCGATGAAGACCACAGAACCCTCACCTTAACCACATTGAAAGTTATTGGGAGGTGCTGTCAAACACTACAGAGTGCTTCAACTATCTGATCATCTTGACAGGACTTCGAGCCAAAAATGAATGGAACTCTGATTGAAAAAAATGTTGTGACGGTAACGTTACATACGGTTGTCAGAACAAAGTCACAACAAAGTTATAGGGGTTCTAGAAAAATTTGAGTGTGCAACTTTTTTTTCCTTTGGCCAGGTAGTGTATAAAGACCAGGACATACCAATAGTCAGCTCTGTGACAGCATGTCAATTTTGTGACATTTGTAATATAGTATTTTGGTTATATTTTCATCAGAAAATTATGAAATAGTATGACTGTTAATATTTTGCAGGTGTGCTCATCCACAAATAAAAGATAGGCCAACAGAAATCCTGTCATCTCACAATTTATCTTTTCACAAAAACTGATTTGAATTTCCCAGTAAACAGAGGTTCACTCAGCTAACGGTTCCTGCTTCACAGATGCTAGCCATAGATCAATGTTATTGTAAGAGGCTAAATTTCAATTGTAGTTAAAATTTTATGGTGTCTGCACGCCAAATTTATTTTGTGAATGTGATTACCATCCCTGCTTAGCCTGCAGATGCTACCTTTCCATACCCCTTCAGTAGTTTACTAGCTAGCTAGCCACTAATTCTTTCATCTGTGTTTAGAGACTTGCCAGCGGGCAGGGTATTTTGCTCCCTGTTGATATACGAGGCTTGAGGATCTGTTGGACGGCCAATGAGAGCAGAGCTCATTTTATAGAGGGGAGGCCCTCTCAGAGCAGCCTGTTTTTCCAAGGGTTTTGAATGACTGGAATCATTGCCAGGAAATCATGGATTTCCATGATTTTTTAAATGTATTTATTTTTTTAAATTTATTTATTTATTTGCGAAAATTTTATTGACCTCCTTTTTGGACATTCAAGAATATAATTTGGTTAAAAAAAAACTGCATAATCGGTCCTCTTGAAAATATATGAACTGTCAACATATTAATGTTTTAAGACACTACAATTTATCAACTACCATTGAACTGAAAAGCTGGCAGTATGAGACATGGAAATTCAATAAATAGAGTCGTTGCTATGGAGGTGACAGAACTCCTCGTCTACAAGCATTGATGCAGACTGGCAGGCTTCAGACTTCTGCTGACTGGCACACTGTAAGTAATGGCACGTTTCAGCTAGTCTCATTGCGAATATTTCGTCTGAACTAGTCTTTAAATCAGAGGTGGGCAGCGAGGGCCGTATCTGTCCCTGATTTTCACACCAACGTCTGGTCTTTAATTAGTTGATTGTCTCAATTAGCCAAACCATTTATGAAATCTGACGTTTCACGCGCATTTCTTTAAATTATCATGAAACTACAAAGACTAGTCTTGTCTCCTTTCATAAAACATTTTCCTTTGATCGAATCATTGCGAAAATCTATATTTGTGCATGCAATCAATTAACTCAATTAGTCAGGGTAATTGATAGGAATAAAAACCTGCATACACACCGGCCCTCCAGGACCATGATTGCCCACCCCTGCTTTAAATCCATTAGTTTTGTTTGATTTTTGGGTATATTTATCACTTTCAGCTTGAGACCACACTCCACTTTAAACATGTTCGGCTTACTTCGCTTTAGAAGAGTGCTAATTAACTTTTTGATATCTTTCATATTTAACTACTTTTGACTTTTAAACTGAACCACTGTTTTAATTACTATAACCACTATCACATACCTCCATTCAACTATTACATTATGACCACTGAACAAATATGGTGTAGGTCCCTCTTTTGTCTCCAAAACAGTCCTGACCCGTTGAGGCATGGACTCCACTCTGAAGGTGTGCTGTGGTATCTGGCACCAAGACGTCAGCAGCAGATCCTTTAAGTCCTGTAAGATGCGAGGCGGGATCTCCGAGGATTTGGCTTCTTTTTCTCACACGTCCCACAGATGTTCAGTTGCATTGAGATCTGGGGATTTGGAGACCAAATGTCACTTCCTGACACCCCAGGATTTTAAAGAGGGTGCCAGAGCGAGGAGTGGAGAAGAGGACCCAGTTGCAGGGACGTGGAGTTTATAAAATAATGAGTGAGGGAATAACTTCACTAATACAAACTGGCAGAGAACACAAAGTGGAGACCTCCGCACACAAGCGGGGGAATACAACTGAAGGCTACCTGCCCAAATGGGGATAAACTGAGGTATGAATACTCTAAAGAGATGAGGGAAAGAGATGAACTAAAATGAAACAGGTGGGCATAATCTAGAATGTGTGGAAACTGATAATTGAGTCGTTGGTGCAGGGCAGGTACCAGGGGAAATGAATGCCACAGGGGAGGGGCTTTACACCAAATCAATTCCTACTTTGTCAAAGAAAATGTCACTCATCAGACAAGGCCACCTTCTCCCATTGCGCCATGGTCCAGTTCTGATGCTCGCATGCCCATTGTAGGTGCTGTTGGTGGTGGACAGGGGTCAACCTGTTGACCCTGACCATTCTGCAGCTACGTAGCTCCATAGGCAACAAACTGCAATGTACAGTGTGCTCTGACACCTTTTTATCAGAGCCAGCATGAAATTATTCAGCAACAGATCTCACCTCCCACTCTTTGCTCCCCACATGCGTCAATGAGCCTGAGCCGCCAATGACCCCATCGCTGGTTCACCACTGATCCTTCTCAGGACTACTTTTGGTAGGTCCTGACCACTGCAGACTGAGATCACCCCACAAGAGCTGCAGTTAGTCATCCAGACTAGGCAATTCGGCCTTTGTCAAAGTCGCTCACATCCTTATGCGTGCCCATTTTACCTGTTTCCAACACATCAACTTCAAGGATAAAGAATTTACTTGCTGCCTAACATGTCCTATCTATTGACAGGTGCCATTGTAACAAGATCATCGCTCTCATTCACTTGACTTGTCACTGGACACAATGTTATGGCTGATCTATGTATATTTTTTTCAATGTCTTAAGCAACTTCAGATGCACACGTTTAAAGTTTCCAAGCAGAAGCAGTTGCACATATTTTCTTCAGAAAATGTAGTATTCATTTATTTTTATTATTATTATTATTATTATTATTATCTGTGCAATAACTCATCATGGCCATTCATTTTAATGGCCAACAATTAAATCGGAGACCTGCAGCTCTGGTTCTTGATTAGGAAACTCTCGATTGGCTGCTAGTATATAAAAAAGTTCTATCCACCTCCCCAAGCATGAAGGACATTCACATAGGGATACAGGGTAAAGGAGTGTTATTAACCAGCTTGAGATTTGTGAGTGACCAACATTGCCCCATCTATGAAGGCACTGCTGTGCACTGAGAGGAAGACTTGATTTCTAAAAATGCAGTGTTTGTTTTTACGCGTACTCTCTCCAAACTATACTGCTGGCTTTGGTTTTGAGTTTATTGAATCACCACTGAGCAATGATAGCATCTCTAGTGCCTTGCCACGCATGAATCGCAAGAATATTGCTTATAAGATTACTACAAATTTATTTTGAGTGTTAACATAGCCTTTGCCTTTTTATGGAGGACTGAACTCCATACAAACGTTGAGAATTCCTTGGTAAACACAGGCAGAAATGTAATATTTTAACCATGGTACAGCAATACATTTTTCAGAGTACATTTTTGGCCTCTTTTAAAATGGAAGTGGCTGAGAGACAATGCCTGGGTGACGTGTTACAGTCTTAATGCCATCTGCTGCAAATAAGCAAATCAAACATTCCTCATCACAATGCAGTTACGCATCTCCCAACAAAGGACAAAAATGCAAATGCACTGACCTAAGAAGACAGAGGAGCCAATAAAGAGTATGAATAAAAAATAAGCAACATGCACATATTAGTAACTTATTTTTGTCTTATTAGCAAACCCCTCACTCCCATGTATGTGCCACTGCATTAAAGACTGAGTCCATTGCACAAAATCTTGGCATGCGCCTCTGGCTTTCAGCTGCCAAGTGCTGGGTCAAACACCATTTAAATTCCTTTACGCGCAGGTTGAGCCACAACAAAACAAATTAACTGGCATATTGAGACATATTATGGATTTTGCACGTCTTCGGTATTTTTGTGTTGCGGCCAGGTATTGTATCTAAGAGGGTAATTGATAATCGGCTTTACACGTTTGGATTTGCACGGCGCTATTTTGCCTAATGCAGTAGATTTGCCTCACTTTGATAACACGATCCAACTTCTGCATCCAGCTACGGAGAGAAGCCCAAAGCATTAAAGCTTTTCTGGGGGGTTTAAGAATTTCTGGCGGTTCCCACTGAACCGCATCTGCAGTATTTGCTTCATCAAGCTGCTTATGCTGGTGGGAACCAGGCCAAGCCGAGCTGGAGCTGACCCACTCCAATACAAATTATTTTATGTTGCATTAAACTCAATTAAAGTTATGCCACACTGGGGCTGAGGTTTCACCAAACAAACTACAGTAAGTGCAGTCGACTCGGCCGTCTCCATTTTCTGTGCTTTGCAAAGCTAATGTTCTGTTCCTATCAGCATCACTTGAGAGTGAAAATCCACTGCACTACAGCGGTTAGTCAGGCAGTGACATAATGAATGTGTTGGAGCATTTATGTAAAAACTCTTATTTCCGTATCTTCTGTGAACAACCCACTGTCTTAGACTCACTATCAAGCATCCTGAACTGATACCAGCCCAGTTTGATTACCTCCAGAATGCAATGATTGCAAATAATTTAAATTCTATATTGAATTGAAGGGAGTACAAAGACATCAGATGTTTAAGCTAATAAATTTTGCCTTTTGAAAAAATATCTGTTGATTTAGGCCTACTTGCAATCTGCGTTGTGTTCACTAGTATGATAATAATGCAATTAAACTGCCTTTGCGAATGGAAAAAATAATCGGTCTCCCAGTTTGGATTAGCATTGATGTATAGCCCATTTGGAGTAGAAGTAGGGAGATCAACTTAATCCATTTTTTTTTTGGTTTAAAAATGTCAATAGTGTCAAACTTCTGCACACAGCCACAGTCAAATTTGCTGATTAGTACATGAAGTCGAAAAGGGTTAAGGTGAGCAAAGTGCAAAAAAGGGCCAATTTGGGACTGTGCTGTCATGCTGAAATTGTTGCTAAGGGTAACTTTATACTTCTTTAAGAAAAATAAAAACGATACAAGATGACTCGATAGATAAGATGAACTGCACATACACTTAGATAACATAAGATACACTTTTTGAACCCCGTGGGGTAATTGGTCCTCTGCATTCAACCCATCCTATAGTTAGGAGCAGTGGGCAGCCACAGAGCGGCACCTGGGGACCAACTCCAGCTCTGAAGCCAGGTCCTCGGTCAGGGGGACTGGATGGGGTGTCCCTATGACGCATGTTTTTGTGTGTGCTCCACTCCTACATGTAATCTGGTAGGATTCTACAGGACTTGTTCTCAACAGATTGGAGGACAAGGCTTGACATCTTGTTCAATATGGCGTAATAGATTCTGCTGCTGTCTTTAAGTGTTTTTACCAAGTAAAACTTTTAACTGTTTTAAGTATTGGCACAATGCATTAGTTTTAATTTAGCTGAGCAACAAATTTTTATCTATTTCAGTGAATCCAGCTCTCTCCCGTTAGCAGAAAATTGATTGATTACACAACAGGAAACTGGAATGGACAGTGAAACTCCAGAGCAGGGCTGGGCACCCGCAGCACTGGATGCTACAGAGGCTCTCTGCAGGTTGCTGCGTTTGCTCTGGCCCCATTGCCTTCCTGAAGCCCTCTAGGAGAAACCTGGGATTTCACATAGTAATCACATGCCCACAACAACCTTGTATATGTCCCACGGTTACGAGAGTATAGATAAACCTGAATCCAACCAAATTGCATTTGGTCTTAATTACTCTCACTGAATGCTCACTCCACAAAGAAGTCCAATCAGGCACAGTTAATTGGCCGATGCAGATGCTTCTCTCAGCTCCAGGAAATACAGATGGGCCCAACTCACAGTGCCAGATCCCCAGCCTCCCCCTCACCATGTGCGGATGGGAGCAATAATTGGTGAAAGTAGGGGGTTCTGTGTGCTGCAGGAAAATCAATGCTGGGGTGATTAGATGATCCGGTTCCAGTCCAAGCTGAGACGCTGCCCATTCCCATCTCCTGTGGGAAACAACTGTTTGCGCTTGGCTGAAAATGTGAAAAGGATTGCAGTCAGAGATGGATGCTTCATTATCAGAGTTACTGTTTGGACTGCTGAGAGCCTGAGATGACGGTAAAAGGTTGCATACAAATCAGAATGCCTATGCTGAGGTATTTTGAAGTTGCCTGTCGACTGACTTTCCTGTACAGTTTCACCAGGAAGCAAAAACTCAAACTGAAGCAAAAAGCAGCCCCTCTGAATAGACAGATGTGATTTCAGCTATTCGCTATACGAGAGTCAAGTTACCAGTTGGTCTATACAAAACGTGCCAAGCTTAGACACCTCCCCAACAGTCCTAATTAATAAAACTGATTTTCAATACCTTTTTATATTGCTGACATTGTACTACCCTGAAATTTACACAGCCATAGTTCAAGCACAGACTAGTATAGAATATAAAGCAGATATGGATGTGTTTGGTGAGATGCTCCATCGTAGTAATTGTTTTTAGTGCTTTCAGATCTTTAGGGGGTCTTCAGGGTAAAAATTTTTTTGGAAAATTTCAATACTTTTGATTTTCACGTTAAATAAATAAAGGAATGCAATGAGATGCCAGTAAAGACCAAGAATCTATGTTCTCCCTCTGCCTCAATTGCTACTTGAGACTTTAAATGCAAATTACCGAAAATCACAATTTTGACTGATTTTCAACCTGGTGACATTCATAAAATCATTAGTAGTCGTCTGATTGACTTGAAATTTGGACTGACGTTGTATCTGTTGGAGATCTATGTAATGACATAGAATTTTTTTTTAGATAGCTGCATCCCTAAGGGGTTAATTTTGAAAATGAAGCAAGTTGATGATAGAGATTTTTGTTATGGTTACAAAATAGAACTCATTATTCATAAATACTCCAAACAAAAAAAATCATCTGTCATTTTCATGGGACTATCTTAAACCTTTCATATGAGACTACTTTGAGTAAAACCTAACCTTAGGTCATTGAAATATCAGTGCCACAAAATGTTTTCAGATTTTGTCATTAAAGTGCCGTTTCCATGGCAACCATGTAAATTTTTATCAAAATACTACATTTTATGAGGTTAAAAATATTGTTGAGTAAGTTTATTTCTTAGTTTTTACATTATTTTGGTTATTTCTACACTTTACCTTGATAACCCCTTAATGAGGGCAGAATATTGATGCCATTATTATTATTATTGTGTGCTCGCCATAGGCAAGCAACAAAATTTTCCTCTTAAGTCGGTTTATTTATTTATTTGTTTGTTTATGTATTCGTTTTCCATTTCCTCACACTTTTTTGTCCCGTATCAAGTGCCCGAGTGTTCGCGATAGAGATGTGGTTCAAACGCGAAACGTCCGGCCCGACCGTGTCTCTGGGCCTTGTCTAAACGGTTGCATAGCCCATTTTAATTCTTTTGCAATCCCTGTTTTTCATCCCGTTTTATCTCCATTAAAAATGCATGGTGGAGTTCTGCCATTATGACATCACGGAACGCTAGAGGGCAGCCTCAACACCACAACCAGTATACAGACAAATTTCAACAATGTCAGATAATAACTATGTGTGTTTGTGTGTGTGTGTGTGAGCGAGAGAGACAGACAGACAGACTACCTACCTACACCCTGCCAGACTGCCACTCTACTGTGTGTGTATGTGTGTGTGTCAGTGAGAGAGAGAGACTGCATCTTTACCGTCAACATTTTAGCAAGCACACTCTCGAGGTTCGTCCAGACGAAATGCAGTTCTAGTTATAATTATTTTCTTCAGTGGTAGTAGTATTGGCTCTGTGTGTGTGTGTTGTGTTTCCATAGCTCTATGTACTGAACAGTGACGTGGCTCTGAGAATTTTATTTCATAATATGGACTCCTGTCGATCCCAGAAAATCTGCAAGGGCATGTGCGATGCTAATGCAGCGGGCTCCATGTTATTGTTTTTTTTCTTCTTTTTACTGCTGAAATTAAAAGATGCCATGAAGGTCATATTCCTGTGCCAATGGGTGCCTTCAGGCCTGTAATAACCTAACAAAGAATGTCCCTATATGACTTTTTGGGGAACGCTCTGTGATTTCAGAGCCGAGAATGGCTGAGTGAAATGAGTCAGATGGTTACATGCAAAGCAAAACCAATCTTTGCTGCACCTTGGGACACAAAGCTAACAAGGATGTTTCTGGTTCCTTTTACAGGAGCATAAATAATAAATGACTGTCTGTTTCTGTTCGAGCTGCCATGCCATGCACTATTGGGCCTCCCCCGAGGTGTCTGCAGTGCTAATAAGAATTTTGGCAGGGTCCTTAACTTTGAAAGATACACCAGGCAGACAAGAAAGCCACTGCAACACAAATTGCTTTTGTTTCCAGGAAACAGAACTCTCAATGTATTTATCCTTCTAAAGCCACACAAAAAACTCTTGATTTTATTTTGTGCTATTCTATGATTTTGTTTTATGAAGATAAGAAAAAAAATCCTATGCAGCAGCAATTCCATTTCTGTTTCCATTTGACTCCTTGAGCTGTATATTCAGAGTAAACCATTTTGAATTTTCTCTTCGTGTCACATTTCTGTGTGAAGTGCACTGACAGAGCCAGTCTTCAATATTCTATATGGTAACAATGGAGATTACTGCTGAATTCAAATTTGGGGATAAAAAGGAATGGAACTGGTTATTTGTTCAATATTTCTGCTGCATAATAAATAGCAGCATATTTTAATATTGAGGCAATGAAGGGGAACCTCTGAGTGGCTTTGGCATGAGACCCGTTCACCACTGCAGTATGTTATGGGGGATTCTACTGAAAATGCAATAGACTATTAAAACTGAATGACAAACATTCAAGAGGCAATAAATACACCCAAGAAAGTGCTCATAACATTGCAGGCCACAGAATGAAAGATATTGTGGTAATAATATCCATCAGCAAGGATGTTCAATACAATATTATACAAAATATTTAAGATCTTACGGAAGTTACTCAGGAAGCCACATGCTATATTATTATTATTATTATTATTATGTGTAGTAGTGGTAGTAGTCGTAGTATGAATATTTAAATACGGCAAATATTAATTTTCTTTTTAATTTTTGAGTGTTAATGCCAGTATACTAGTGTATCATGAATGGGGGGTTGAGCTGGCAGGCATCACAGCATGTGTTGGGAAAAAGGCATGACAGTACTTCAGAGGGTATTCCAGAGGATGGACCATTACAGGGGTCACACACAGCATACACACATAAATGCATATCTATGGACAATTCATAGTTTACAGTAAGCCTAAAAATGCATGTCTTCCAACTGTGAAAGAAAAGATTTAAACTAAAGGCCCAGTCACACAGCGAAAACGCATGAATTACGCATGAATTACGCACAGATTTTCGTTTCTGCGCGGAGCGTACGTCGTATGCGTAATTCGTAGGTGGAACGAACGTGGACTGTCAGTGATTGTAAGTGGATGTGCGTCGAAGGCGGTTTGTGCGTGATTTTGAGTTTTGAACGGTTCAAAAATTTTCCAACGCACAACTGTGCATTGATGTGCGTAATTCATGAGTCGGCATGCGTGGTTTATGCGTCGAGTATGCGTAACTATGCGCGGGACACTCGTCGGCCGTCAGTGCTTATGCGTCAGAACTGGTTTGAATCTGCGCACGTCCACGTCCGTCCACTGATGCCCCACGTTCATATCACGCATGAAACGCGCACGTATCACGTTCATTCCACTGACATCCACTGACAATCAATTATAAAACTGACGAATTACTGACATATCACTGACAGAAAACGCATAACGACGCACATCCACTGACGAGTGACGCATTTCCGACGCACGACTGACTGACAGAAAACTGATGATTCACTGATGTTCCACTGACGAACCACTGACAACTCACGTATGTATTTTGGCATATAAAAGCAGCCATTTCGGGCACTTTTGCCATTCCAGACCTACGAGACCTCCTAGCAGCAGCACCAGCAGCAGGTTTTTCAGCAGCAGCAGCTTCTGGTGGATCTACATGGACTTCTTCTTCAGCAGCTTTCTTCTTCTGCACCCTTGTCTTTGAGGGCAAGCGAGCTTTCCTGGGTGGCATCTCTTGAAGTGTTCTTGATTGGCGAAAGGTACTGAGGAACTCCCGTCGTTCACCGCTTTTTATATGCGCTGAACCGAAGCGATAGTGACGCCAAAGGTGCGTTTTTCGTGCGTGATCTGTCAGTGATTCATCCGTGGGGCATGCGTCGACATGCGCGGAACGAAAGTGCTTGTACGTGGAATGCACGTGAAGCGTTCGTGTTTGGACGTGCTCCGCCGGTGATTCATGCGTCGGGCGTGCGTCGAATGTTCGTGGAATACTGCACCGTGTTTGCTATTATGCGTCGACGTGCGCGATATGTCAGTGATTGTAAGTGATACATGCGTGGTTCATGCGCGATTCATGCATGATTCGTCCGAGATTTCTACCCCCGACACCCCGAAAAATTGGTCAATTTCTCAACGCACAAGCACGCACAAACCCAATCTGTGCGTGATTTGTGAGTGATTCGTGCGTGATTGGCTGTGTGACTGGGCCTTAACAATGTAGTTGCTGTGAGACAGCACTGCTACCCAGCACATCACTGTGTCACAACAAAATGTAAACTCATTAGCAAATTTTAAATAAGGTGTTTCTCATAAATGGCTTCATACAGTATAACATCTCTGCTAAATTGGCATAGAGGTATTATGAATTTGACAAATGTCATGTTTCATAAAGGGGTACAGCAACATCTTAAGCAAAATGTCAAATTTGGCAACAATCTCAAATCGCAAACCAATAATGTTGCCCTTGCTAATGCCAATACGGGTCACATTAAGGCCCTGTAACATTGCTGGGGTTTTTTTTGGGGATTTTATATAAGAAGCTCATGCGATACGCTTGGCTGACCTTCTTATACTTCAGCTTAAGTGACTTGTTGTCATGAAACAATCCAAATCAACCCAAGGAATGCTATTCCCCACCTGTTAAAATGCATAAAATTTATGAATCCATTAAGTCATATTTCTTGAATTATTTATTTATTTTGCATGAATCCTTTACAAGAGACACTTTAAAGTTTAAAGGGTGACCAACTTGTTTATTACAACCTGTTCTACATTTTGAAATATGGGCATGAATAATTCATTTAAGCGGTGTCTTCATACGGGCATTAAAAGAATGCAAACTTCTCTGAGCTCCTGGTAAAAGGTTGATTGCCATTCTTATCTCACAAAGTATTCAGCCCTCTCAATACTGCTTGAAAACAGGTACTTGTTTAACTCTCACAGTCTTGTGTCATAGTTCTGCCTCATGTGAGCTGTTTTGTCTTTGTGCTCATTATTTTTATTGCGCATGTGTTTTTTCTCCCATGCCTTCCTCTCGCTTTATTTTTCAGCTTTCCTTTGATTGATTATTTCTTTCCCAATCTCCTGTGGTGTTGTGTGACAGCCTTCAGCATGCCTGCGTCTCGTTGTCCAATCACGTTGGCTGTGGCATTTCATTCATTGCTGCCACCTCTGCTTAATTCTGGGTCTCGCAGAACTCTGAGTGAATGTGTTCTCTGATAGGATCATTATTAACCCGTACTAACCAGCACTTATTTGAGGGTGATTGTATATATATTTCGTCACGTAGTATTAAGCTTAATTAACTCATTAGCGGGTGCGAGTGTTTCTAGCTTTAGTAATTCCTGCCTAAGCTTTTCCTGATTAACTGTGTTAAATCTGTGCTTTCCTTTGTGTCTCTGATGGTGCTTTTTACTCGTCATGTTTAGATTCCCTCAATTCTAAACTGTGCAGCTTGATTGATCGTCTCGAGTCTTGGCTCCAGTCATTATTGTGAACCCGGTCCTTGTGAATTTGTTTATTAATCCCATGTGTTTCTGTTTCCATTCGAGATTGCATTCCGAGTCCCCGCCTCCTCCCGTGTGTATTTCTGTGGGGAAGAGGGAAGCGACCGTCAGACGGAACTTTGTTAGACTCTGCTCTGCACGGTGAAATCTCAGCTCCTTGTGCCTTCTGAATATTTCCTTTGTATGATTCCCGAGTCTTTTTTTTTTTTTTTGCTGCGCCCACGTCTTATCTGTCCTTTGTCTAGTCTCCCAGTGTTATCTGTCAGTCTAGTTAGGTCCAGTTTTTGTTTTTCTAGTTTATCCACTCTTGGAGTGAGTACCTCTGTCTCCCCCTGCCTTGGGCAGTGTACCTGAGGTTTTCCCATTGGTTCAATACATGTGGACGGTGTTTTATTTCTGTCTTGTTTGCCTACCTTTCTCATTTTGTGTTTTGTGTTTCAAACACTTTTGGATCCTGCATCTGGCGTTCCCCTGACCTCTTCACAACAGTCTTGTGTCCCACATCCATCTTGACAGAATTTAATTTTGAAAATTCCCTTCATATACACAATGCAATGACAGATCAGACATAATCACATTGATATTGGAGGTTGGGAGGGGGATAGATTGATGGACTAAAGATTGAGGGTTCGGCTGAATGTGCACATGGGGAGAGCTGAGAGGGAAACCAGGTTAAATCACTCCCACTTAAATTGGAAGATGGTCATCTTTACCAAAGGAATTATTTCTCACTCCCCTGATGCCATCCCAGTCTTTCTGTCCTGATGGGAGATCTTCCTTCATCCAGTCAGTAATAATTTTCATTTACATTTAGAATATACCTGCTGGCTCACCCTCCCATCTCAGTGCTTTGAATTACCTAGATGAGTTTCAAAGAGCTATTTAGATATTTAGCTAAAGCATTATGCACCCTCTTTCAATCTTTTAATGACTACCTCTCCCTGACAGAAGTTAAAAATGTAGGCTGATGAGTTGCTCACACAGTAATAGCACTGCTCCCATGCATGAGTCAGCACCGTCGGATCTGTTCAAATCCCATCAGTGTCAATGCTGACTGTAACAGGCAGCCCCATAGGGGCAATAATTGGCTTTGGGTCACTCAGGGATATAGATGGATATAGTGAATAATGATTGCCAAAAATTGTAAAACTTTTGCAGGCTATCCTAATGCCAGTAGCTTACTGGCATGGCTCTCCTCTGTCAGGGATGAGGGAAGGAATCAGTTGCAGGACCCAGGGATGAGAAAATTAGAGTTTTATTTATAGTTAGAACAGTCCTGGGTCCAGAAGCAGCAGACAGAGTAATGCAGGGGGAGCAGAGCGCGGTCACAGAGCAGGCAGAGGTCAGACAGCGGCGATCAGGATCCAGAGAAATATGAAGTTGACACCGGAGTCGAGGCCTGGAGATCAGCCCAGCAAAACACAACAGCAGAGAGGACAGGAAACTAGGCAGGGTGAGGCCAAAAGGAGACCAGGAGCACAGAAAATGCACAGGACTGAGGCAGAAACACGACACGAAGGAAAACGCCATGAGAAACAAAATGTAAGACAGCAGGCCGAAGCACAAAGCTGGGGTGAAACACACTGGTGCGGAACAAACAAACAGGGGATCAACAAATACAGTGGGACAACAAGCGAGACAAGAGAAGGTGAGGGAAGAACCGCGTTCATACAACGCTGTGAAGAAGTATTTGCCCCCTTCCCGGTTCCTTTTCCTGTCGCTCATTCGTTGTGAGCGAATGTTTCAGATCATTCAACTAATTTTAATATGTGACAAAGACAACGTGACTGGGGCACCCTGGTGGCTCATCGGTCTAAGTGCGAGCACCATAAAGGCTGTGGTCTTCCTGCGGTGACCCGGCTCGATTCCGGTTCGGGTCATTTCCCGCATGTCTTCCCCATCCTGTCTCTCTCTACTGTGAGACTATTAAATAAAGGAAAAAACCCCAAAAAATAATCTTCAAAAAAATAAAAGACAACGTGAGTAAAAACAAATGCAGCTTTTAAATATTCATTACATTTATTGAAAGTAAATTGTCACTCAAAACCCATGTCACCCAAGTGAAAAAAAAAATGTACGCCTCTAAACCTAATAACTGGTAGTGCCACTTTAAGCAGCAACAACTGCAATCATACATTTTCAATCACTGGCAGTGAGTGTTTTGCATTATGCGAAGGAATTTTGGCCCCGTCTTCATCACAGCATTTTTTCTTTTTAAATTCAGCCACATTGTTTTTGAGCATGAACTGCCTTTTTTGAGGTCAGGCCACAGAATTTCAGCCAGATTCAAGTTAGGACTTTGACTAAGCCACTTCAATACCTTCACGTTATTTCTTTTCAGCCACTCAGCGGAGGACTAGCTTGTGAGTTTTGGATCATTGTCCTGGTCAATAGCCCAACTGCGCTTGAGCTATACATAAAAAACTGATGGCCAGATTTTCTTTTAAAGGATTTTCTGGTAGAGAACAGAATTCTTGATTTCATCAATTATGGCAAGTGTACCAGGTCTTGCAGCAGCAAGGCAGTCTAAGCAGACCATCACGCAACCAAAATCATGTGTTAACTTTACTTGTGTAATGAGACTCAAAAAGTTCCATTTTTGAGCCATCAGTCAACAGCATATTCTCGCTAAAGTCTTGGGCATCATCAAGATGTTGTAATTTCTGCTCAGTCTTTCTTGTTGAGGTATTTTGAATCTTATCTGAGACAAGTGGAGCCTGCTGTGCTTCAGACGTTAGAATGGGTTCTTTTGCAAACTCTGGGATGAGTTATTTATGCTCTCTTCAAGGAATTTTGAAGAGACAGCCATTCCTGGCAAGGTTCACCACTGTTCCATGTTTTGTTCATTTGTAGATAATGGCTCTCTCTGTGGTTTACTGGAGTCTCAGAGCCTTAGAAATGGCTTTGCAACAACCATTTCCAGACTAATGGATGCCAACGACTTGGTCTCTTACCAGTTCTTGAATTTGTTTACAGCATAATGTCTTACTTTTAGCCTCCTTCACATTTCCTGACAAGTTATATTTCAATGATTTTTAGATTCAACACTGCTGGCAGTGATCTGCATGGTGTGACTGGTCAAATAGAACCAAATTATCAATTCAATTTTTTAAATTGGTTGAATTAGTAAGTAAGTGGGCAATTTCACATATATATTTTTTCACATAGGGCCAGAAAGGCGGGAAATGCTGTGAAAATGAGACACGGGAGCAGGTGCACTGGGGCGTTTGTGTCCTCTTCAGCAGCAGTGATAACGGATGACAGACACACGTTTGAGTTGAGAGCTTCAGCCTTTCTTCTCCCACCCCTGCAATCAACAGGAACTGCAGGACGTCAAATGGACAATGGAAATTTTGATGAGACTGGGACTCTCAAATTAAAACTCTGGGAAAATTTGCCTAAAATACCTATCAAAAGCGTACCCAAAGTAAATTGAACGCTGTTCTTGAACCGTTTGGACTATATGAATGGTGATGGTCTCATTTGAAAGGAAACACTCTAACTGCTACTGTCATTGAGCAATCCAAGCTGGAACACACTGAAGTAGAAGGTTTTTACTCTCGCCAAAATTTTTTTATGCAAACAGATGCCTGTAGATGAGAGCAGCTGGGACTTATTAGCTGAAAAACACAATGGGACCACAGCATGAAGCCTTACTGAGTTCCAGTTCAAATTTGATAACAATCCTACAGAAAATGAGCATTTTACACATGTTTTTCTAAGGCCATGTCTAGGCGTTTCCAAAAATGGCCATTTGGAGACCCTAAAAGGACCCTTGGATAACCATAGTCACATACCTAGGATAAAAGGGCATAACTCTTGAACGCTTCAACTTACAGTCATAATGTTGGGTTCTAATGAAAGGCGGCACTTAGAGGAATCCAATCCCATATCCAGATTCACTATCAATACTGCTGAAAAAAAGTTACTGAAGCATTTTTCCGACGATATGCAGCATGAGTATCTCAGTTGCATACAAGTTGTGTAAATAACGTTTACGGGCCGTCGGAGTGGCAACGGGTTAATGGGTGCAGTATCTCAAAGACTGACTGTATGCAGTTGATATGTCCATAGAGGAAGCAGATAGTCTCCACAGTCCACAAACAGGAGAGGCATGAGAGAAACCTAATTAAATCACTCCTCGTTAGACTGAGGGATGGTGATCTTCAGCATAGGAATTTTTTCCCTGTTTTCTGACCTTATCCTGGTCCTGTGTCCTGATCATTCTTCATTCACTGGACAATAATTTTCATTTACATTTGGAGAGCAACAACATGTTGAGTTACTTTTGCATTTCAGTGCTTTGAATTACCCGGATCCGTTTTGTAAAAGCTCTTAAGATATTTAGCCGAGGAAAGCACAATGCACCCTCCCTCAATCTTTTAATGACTACCGCTCCCTGACAGAAGTTAAAAATGTAGGCTGATGAGTAGCTCTGCAGTAATAGCGCTGCTCCTGTGCATGAGTCAGCACCGTCGGATCTGCTCAAATCCCACCAGTGTCAATGCTGACTGTAACAGGCAGCCCCATAGGAGCGATAATTTGGGTCATTCAGGGATATGGAAGGATATAGTGAATAGCGGTAGCCAACACTTGCATTAACTCCTGCAGGCTGACCTGGGGCCTGTGGCTTACAGCCATGGGCCTCCTCTAACCCTGCTTTACATGTGCGTAGATTACAGCCGCATTGTTAACAGATAACAGGCACATGTATTTGAGAAAAACCATAAACTCTCTGCATCCCCCATACTACTGATAGGAGCTGCAGAAAATGAACTGGATGAATGAACATTTTGATGGGATTGGTAATGTCAAATTTACCTGAAAGACTGACTATATGCTGTAGTTATGTCCACGCAGAATGGAAATGTCATTACAGATGACTCTGGGGGACCTCCATTACTCCTAGCCTCTTTTCTTTATTATGACACACCCATCATGCAATGTTAATGCTATCTTTCAGCAAGTAAAATTATAAATCTCCCTTGTATCATTATGCTGACTAGATGAAGCTGGTCAGCAGCGACTGGGGTTTCCTTCATACAGTTTTTATGCAAAAACTGCTCATTTCTGAAAACCCTAACTTAGTTGCTTTGTGCGAAATCTCACTTTGACTTTGCAATGATAATATGAGTTTATTTTACACTAGATGTAAGCTAATACACCACTTTTAATGTGGAGGCACTCTATATCGGAGAACTGAGCACAAATCCATAAAGTGTGCTACATTTGAGAATAGCATTTAATTACATATCAGGTATGATTTAAGCAAGAAAGTTATCCTGGCGTAAGGAAATGAAAGTTATTGGCTACATTCACACGCAAGGTATAATTATAAAGCACAAACACATTCAAAATGAAATCCATGTCAGATTTTTGAACACATTTTTAATTGTGCATGAAGTACTATAGTAAAAAATAGAAATTCTGGTGAGATATTTTTCTCAGTTATGTCATATATCCTACAAGCTTTTGAACAACTTGAAGGATGTCGTCAGGTTTTTTTTTAAATCCATTTAAAAAATGAGGTTCCTGATCTCTAAATAATTCTTTCCACTGAAATACATATGACTAGAGCAGAAACTGCATTTGTTCCATATGGATGCAAGACTCTCTCTCTCCTCTCTCTATCACCCTGTTTCTCTCTCTCTCTCCCTCCTTCCCAACCTGCCTGCCTCCCCCTCCCCCTCTCTTTCTTTCTCCTTTTCTGGAAGTGTTTATATATTTACATGACCGGGTGAAGTATTTCCGCAGTCGGTTGCTAAACCGTGCAGAGGGCTTGTCATTCCAACTCCCCCATGCTCCCCACGTACAAATTTCTCCTCAATAAAATGCCATTGATCTGCTTTCCAGGGATAAATATACCGACACACAGATCTGAATGCTTAACCAGTGCCTTACAGTAGGATCAAAACCAAAAACTGGAATGAAATATTCATATTTCATGCTGTTTACTGTTCTCAACCTGGCTGGGAGATTTTTTTTTTTTGTCAAACAGGGGCATGGAGTTGTGAATATCTTGATATTCTGAATCGCAGGAAAATGTGTCTGTGTATGGGGTGGCATAATAAGCGGGGCTGGTTCAAGGCACAGGCAGCAGAGGTTGTGCTAAAGCCTGCACTGTTCATTTCCCTGTCATGTCAGCGGTGGCTGGTGAGTTGAAAATATGGGAGGATGTTTAAACTTTATAAATAATATAAATAATTTATTTGAATGAACATTATGTGAACTCGAAAAACAAGCAACATGGTCAGATTTTGCCTGTTGTTTTTGGAAAAGCAAGATAAGGAACAAAGTTTGTCATTTGAGAGCAAAATTGCCTTTCAGAGTTAACGTGATTCTGTTGTAGATATTTGTTTCTAATCCTCCTTTTCCTTGTAACTGAAATAAGCATGAAGTGCAGGTTAGAGAGGCAGCATTCAGGATGTGCTAAAAAGCAAACATGGAATTGAATTTACTATTTAATCGCCACAACATTGCATTAAGGAAGAAGAAGTGCAAATGTAACAGCCGATAGATTATTCTTATCATTTAAGTTAATATAGGAAAATGACTAAAAAAATATGAAGAGTAATATTTGAAAGAAATAATCTATCTTCTATCTTCTATCTATCAATGTTACCTGTTTGGTAATTGTGGACTCACTGTCCTAGCAGGACCAAGTTTGTTCAAATGCAATAACTTACCATGATGATAAATGGCAAATGCAATTTTACACTCCTAGAAAAAGATCAGGTCACTATATTGCAAAAGCTTAGACTCCACTACTGCTGCCCACTGAAGCTGAAGCAGAGCTGAGGAGACTGACCCCTGTTGTCATGTAATGTGTGATGTTTGCTCAAAATGGCCACTTTTTTCTCTGAATTGTGCCCTTATGGTTTGTAAAACATATTAAATCCCACATTAGCTTTTCAAACAGTCATTTTCAGACAAGGTTAAGAATAAAGCTAAAAAAAAATAACAATTAACCTGCAAGTTGCCCTTTGAAAGACATTTGTGGCTCACAGTTTCAAACATTAAAGTAGCAGACGAAAGAATCGAACCCTGGTCTCCTCAGGGAAAGTCTGTGACTTTATCTGCACTGTCATCCTCCCCAGCCTTTAACCCTGCAAACCTCTATCACTGTTTAAAAGACATCAGTCCACTTTAGATGTTTCTTTGCATCCAAGATCTATCAGGTGACTTTTCTTGTGAGGACGGGCTTGTCTGTATGGTTTTTGAACTCATTTTGCAGTTCTGCAGCATACAATAATTTAATTATACATTTATTGATTTCTTCTTGTTTTCATTTAATTCTGTGAGCACTAGATATTTCAGTGGACTGATATGACCCAGGATATAGATCCATTAATATGCCAATTAATTCAGCACTTTTCTTTTAACATTGGGACTCCTGATTTTAATTGAAATTATTAAAATTGAGAAGGCAATACCATTAAAAATAATATATCATAGCTGAGGAAAAATGAATAATTATTGCTTTAGAGAGCTTTATTGTAATCACTGCATTCTGGTTATGGTTTTCTTTGAAATTGTGATTATTTAAGGAGGTGCAACCCCAACTCTGAAAAAGTTGAAGCACTGCAGTATGTAAAATGAACACAAAATCAGAAAACAGAGATTTCAAAATTTTCTTTGACTTGTACTTCATTGCAGACAGTATGAAGACAAGCTACTTAATGTCTTGTCAACTTAATATTATTTGAATATATTTTTGTACATCCATTCCTGCAATTGAGGGTTACAAGGCATTCCAAGAACAGCTGGGTCAGGGGCGATGTAGGACTGGTTATGAGGCTTTCAAAAAAATTGTAAAAAAATTATGTGATATGAAACAGCTGAAGTCAGTGTGACGGTGCATTCAGGAACCACAAGCGAGAGAGGAAAATCCAAAAAACGTATGCCTTTATTGATTGCTGGGTCAGGACCAGTAGACGCCAAGCCACAAAAAATGAAATCCAAAAACAAAGTCGACTAGACAGGCCAGGGTCAGAAACAGAAAAACAGAGATGCGACGGTACATAGACAGTAGGCAAAAAGTCGTAGTCGAATTCCAAAGCAGAGGGTCAAACACAGGGTATCCAAACACAGAAGACGTGGTCATACAAAAATGGGTCAAAAATCCAGAAAGCCAAAGCAAGATAAAAAGGGCTATGGTTAGATTCAAGGTCGGACAAAACAGTCAAAGAGAAACAATAATCAATTGGCATACACAAGACTCCACACAAAGGAATATTGATCAATGTTCTGACAAAGTCAGAACAGCAGTGAGGACTCTAAATAGACAGAAGGGAAGTCACATGCTATGCAGGGAACAGGTGAATGGGATGAGAACTAATTACAAAGGAAGGCACACATGGGGAAGTCCTAAACCGCAACAATTGTCAAAAGCCAAGACACTGACGGGATTCACGCAGACATCCTTTGATCCTATGATAATTAAACAGCTCCTGTCAAGGAGTTCTAAGTGCACAGATAACAAGTGCAGGAAAGCAATTAAGCACGTGCGAGAGATCTCACAGAAACGCAGGGGGAGACAGGTAAAGCTGAGCAAGAGGCGGAGACTAAAACAGGTTTTTTGCTGATTGCTGAGACTGAATTAGTACTAATTAGTAGCTGTGAAGCTTTACAACTAAAGTGCTCGTTAGTAAGTTAGTAATATATTCATGGATTAGTTGGGTTAGTAGACTACGACACAAAATTTCAATGTTAGTCTTGTTAGTAATCTAGAACAGCAAGGAGAAGGAAGTAAATGAATTGAAGTAATAATATGAAACACCAGAAACCATTGAAATCACCAGAAGCAGGTGAGCACACAGACTGGGGAGACGGACTGAACCAACTGATCACAAGACAGGGGGGACAAGTGCAATGAAACTTAAAATGGCAGGAACTGAAAACCGGGTAATACAATAACCAAAAAGAATAAAGAAAAGACATGACTGAACATAAAGGATGAACACAAAAACCAGAACTATGACAGTCAGCTGGTGATTGTAACCATGATTTGATACAAAAGCAACATCTAAGAAAGGGCTAGTCCTTCAGAAGCAGGTATCAAGCAAGTTGGGGGATTAAGGAATAAATGAATATGGCATTAAAGCCCTTCATGCATATGCTAAATCCAGCCAATGTGCATCATCCCTATCTAAGGCTTTATACTCATAATTTGAGCATTGTGGACACCGACGAAATGATTCAAATAAAGCAAGATTCTTCTACCTTTTCGGAATTAAAACTCATCCATCGGTCCATCCATCCATTTATTGCTGCTTATCTGGAGCCGGCTCTGGGGGTAGCTGACTAAGCAGAGGGGCCCAGGCGCCCCCCTTCGCAGCTACTTCCTCCAACTCTATCTGGGGTACCCCAAGCCAAGTTCCCCGGCCAGCCGAGAGATATTGTCCCTTCAGGGTGTCCTGGGTTTGTCTTGGCACCTCCTCCCAGCTGGACAGCTGGAAAACCTGCAAGGCCAATACAGGTCAAAAATTTGGAAGCAACTTCAAGTTTCTGTTCATAATGCCTTTCTAAAAAAACCAGTATGAAATCTACGGATTTTAGGATATATTTACTGCATGATTAGACTTTTGTTTCATTGATATGCACCATTTTCCTCTATTTACCTTTAGGTACTGTATACATTGATGTTACCAGACCACTGCTGAATAAATGTTAGCAAAAGAAAGGAGGTGCCTTAGTTTTTGGGTTGAGAAGATTTGCAAAAGTCACAACTTCAGTGAAAAATTAAAAATAAATCACAGTTAGCATTATTCACTTTATGTCATGCTTAACAGGCCACCGGATGCCAACAGTAATACGGCAGGCACTAGGGCCATGGGCCTAGTAATATGGGCTTGATAATTTGAGTAAAAATGTCCTCTGATAAGTGACTCTTTATTGAATAATCATGTTTATTTTGTTGCAAAGTATGTCAATGAAACTCTGATCTTTTTTTGTGCAAATTTGATCTTGCTTCCAAACTTTTGGGCTGTGGTGTACATGTCTGAACCACCTCAACTGAGTCCTCTCGCTGTGGAGGAGCAGCGGGTCTCTGAGCCTCTCCCAGACGTCCGAGCTCCTCACCCTTTCACTAAGGGTCAGCCCAGCCACCCTGCGAAGGAAGCGCATTTCAGCCCCTTGTATTTGTGATCTTATTCTTTCAGTCACTACCCAAAGCTCGTGACCATAGGTGAGGGTTGGAACGTAGATCGACCATAAAATCGAGAGCTTCGCTTTTACGCTTAGCTCCGTCTTCACCACAACTGACCGGTAGCAACGCTGCAGCAATCCATCCTTTGGGATGACCATCAGCACCTCCAAATCTGAGGCCATGGTTTTCTCCTGGAAAAGGGTGGATTTTCTCCCTCAACTGAGGGGTGAGTTGTTACCCAAAGTGGGAGAGTTCAAGTATCTCGGGCTCACTTGTTCATAAGTGAGGGTAGGGTTAAAACTTATCTCCTTTCCTTTTTTTTTCATTTTGGAACAAAGAGTTCCAGAAATACAAAGAAAATTCCAGAAATTTCAATATTGAAGTTGTTTAGCAATGAAATAATGAGGAAAAATGGCTGGGAGGTAAAAAAAAAAAAAATACGTTTTATGGATCATAAACTCATTGATCAGAAGTGTGCAACATCTGAGGGTGACGCCCAGAACATCTGTGAAGCCGGATATAAGCTGCTCCCAACCTCCCCAAACAGCTAAACATGGAGAGATTTTTTTCTTTGATGTCATTTATAAATAATGTAATATTTTACGACCAACTAACTGTTTTGACCCATTGGTGCAAACATTTGCATCAATTGCAAATGGACATTGTAATTTTTTAAATATTTTTGACAGTTAGAATGAGGGAGGCTTGTAACATACCCATCCAATTCTTCCCCATACTAAAAACTAACTGAAAGTTATTTGGCTATAAAAACTGAATAAAATCTTTCCATGTGATGTAAAATAGTCACCAAAATGAAAAATACCACAAACTCTTTGTTAGTAATACATGGAATTTATGAATTCTCTGGACATCAAGCTATATTGCTCAGTATATTATCATAATTCCATTCCAATGGCATGGCATGTCACAAATTTCGATCAATCCATGAACAAATTAACATACATTCCAGAAATAATAGTTTTTATTACAAAAGTATTACTATTATTATTATGGCACGTCTTTGAGACATATTCGGCGTGGGAGATTTGTCCAGAGTTCCTGAAAAAGTCTTCATGAGGTCAACCTTGTCAGGCATCATATGAACAGACAGAGTACAGCTATCCTCTCCAGGCAGAGTACTGAAAGTTCAGAATATTTCTAAGCTACCACCTCTGCCATAAGTTTGGTGCTGTTTTAAAGGAGTTGAAATCCTGTGTCAGATTACTACCACTCCTGCTCTAGTTTAAAAGGCATTTACTGAAAAATGGCATTACCTGGAGTTTTACTGGTGGAAGGGGACGGCATGATAGATGGGCCTGTGAGTGTTATTTGGACGTCCATGGCTCTAAGGGGGGAAAAAATGATAAAACTACGGTGCTTTTCACTGGCATCACAAAATATTGCTCAGAGACTTTTCTTTTTTGTCTCTGCCAGTGTAGGATGTTAACTGGATTCAATCTGATATAACTTTTCGCAATTCACAGTCTTATTGTTCTGCAACCGAATTGGGTAGGCCACACCCTGGAAAGCCAGTTGAAAGTGACGAGGAGGATCAGATATTAAATTATAACTCAGCTATGGATTCGAATGCCATCTGTTATTCTGTACTTGTTGATGTGATTTCTCTGTTTCATTTCAATTAGCTCTGGTTTCTGTGGTCTACACAGGAATTTATAGATTGGCCTTTGCACCTCCAGGACACCAATGGCACACATTTCACCATATCTGTCTCCATGTGCACGTTTTGTGAGATAACAGAATTTTGCTCCTAGTTATTTTGTTCCTTTGTAATTTGCCATTTAGTAAACCATCATTGAGCTGAAACTGAAGGAATGGTGCAATGCCATAGAATATCATTAAACCTTAAAATAATCTTAGCTTAATTAGAATTATTAGCTCGATCATTTTGACTTTTATCACATCTGAAGGATTAAAATGGGTCTGCAAAAGTCTCTTTTTGAGAACAAAACTTCAGTCTAATTTTACTGTTCTTATTAATTAATTTTGGCTTAATGAACAACATATATATCAGTTAGCGTTAATGTGCCTTTTTCAGACACCAAGTTTTATCATTGTTGACTAGACAGACAAAAATTTATTTGATAAGATGAGCTTTTTTCTTGCCTACATTTCATTGAGTTGCCTACCCTCTGCAACCATGGGAAAACTGTCTGATCTGTTTCCTCTGTTCTTCTCTCGCCCACAGATATCAAAGGAGGCCTCCTCAGGGTCATTAGAGTCTCACAGATTGTCATAACTGCACGCAGGCATGGGGTATCCTGAGGCGTTTTACTCACTGGGAAGTTTCAGTGCTTCAACCATGAACACAAAACGCCAGAAATATAGAGTGTCTGATCATGAAGGTGTGAGGTACCGTTCAGGAACCACTCGCGCGAGACAGAAATCCAAAAAACGTATGCCATTATTGGAGTCTGAGTCAAAGCCCAAAAACACAGGAATTGCCAAGGCACAATATGAAATCCAAAAACAGTATCGACTAGACAGGCAGGGGTCAGAACCAGTAAGACAGATGAGCAGAGGTACAAAAACGATAGGCAAAAAGTCGTAGTCGATGATCAAAGCCAAGGGTCATACACAGGGCATCCAAACACAGAAATCGTGGTCATACAAAAATGGGTCAAAATCCAGAAAGACAAAAAGAGTACAAAAAGAGCTATGGCAAGAATCAAGGTCAGACAATCCAGTAGAAGAGAAACAATATTAAATGGCATACGAGGCGCTCTGCACAAAGAAGCATAGATCAACGTTCTGACAGGAGTGAAAAGACTGTTTAAATAGACAAGAGGAAGGTCACATGCTATGCAGGGAACAGGTTAATTGGATCAAACTAATTACAAAGGAATGAATATGAGGAAGTATCTAATCACATGAAAAAGGCAAAAGCCAAAACGTGGACAGGGATCACAAGACAGCCTATAGACAGAACAAACAGATCCGGTGAGGGATTTCTAAGTGCACAGAGTGAGAGGCAGAACAGTGATTAGACATGTGCAGAGAATCTGCTAGAAACACAGCAAAGTAAACTGAGTGAAGGCAAGAGGCGGAGACTAGAACAGGCCGAATGCTGAGAGATCGTTAGTCAATTAGCAGAGTGCAGCTACTCAATCCCTAGTGCTTGTTAGTAAGTTAGTACTATGTACAATGTTAGTCTTGGTTAGTAATTTAACAAAAACAGCAAACTGTTAGTATTGGTTAGTAACATAGAAAAAGCAAGAAGAAGGAAGTAAACGAGAATGGAAGGAATGGTTGAAACCCAGAATCCATTAAATCACCAGAAAGTGTGGCATGCAATACTAGGGCTGTGAGCAAACACATGACTGAAGACCAGACAGGGGGAGACAAAGTGCAATGCATGGTAAAAACAAAAACATGGACTGGAATATGACTGCAGGAATGGAATATGGCAAAATACAAAACATGGAAAAACTAAACTAGACAAGACATGAACAAATCTAAGTAACCAAATCATAATACATAATCCAAGGCAGAGTCAGACAGAGCAAAGATCCAAATACAAACAAGGCAAACAGATCAGGGACATGGCAAAGCAGATCAGAATCATGACAGTCAGAGCAGAATCATAACAGAAGGGTCAAAACAACAGTAAATATTATGTTCCTTGTCCTACTTTGTTTTCTTTTGAGCTGCAATACAGCCAAAAATTTGCTGAAATCAGAAATTGTTCATGCTTCTGCAAATAATAATTGTTGACGCCAAACATTTAAATTTATTTATTTATTTATTTATTTAACTAGCTAATTAGCCCAAGAACAAGGACGTCTTTCACATTGGAGACCTGGCCAAGACAGGCAGCGACACACGTCTATAACACAAGCGTAAAAAGAGTGTACATGTCATTAAGAAGCAAAATGGGGCAAAGTAAAGAGCAGAAATACAAATACTAAATAGCGATCATATAAAATGCAAAATAAGTGATGACTGATGAAAATTAAGTGCAGCTACACCGGCCAGTGGATTCACGCTCAAGGGCCTTTAAAATCAAAGCAAAGGCATCAAAAGAAAATAATTCTGGCAATTTTTGGAGGCTGTTCCATGTAAAAGGGTCAGCAAATTTGACTGCTCTTTTTCCTGACTCACTGCGGACACCCAGAACAATCAACTGCAGAGCAGTTCTAAGGATACATGTGCACAGATTAGAGGAGACCAGCCAAAGCAGAGTTTGATGAATAGAACCCAGCCAATGCATACATCTGCGTACATACAAAGACGGCCAATCAGATTCTGTAAACAAGATACGATGATGGGTGAGATGTTTACATCCAGAGGCGAATCTTAAAGCACAACGATACACAGAATCCAGGAGAAATTCGCTTTTTTTTTTTCTTAGAGAAACAGTTTCCAGTTTCAATTCCGAAATCAGGTATGATTCATTTCGTCGTGTGGAAATATTTTTGCAGAAGATATGTGTAATTACTTTTGTGATTTCACAATGACTTGTCAATGTACACAAATTGAATTCAGCCCTGACAAATGAAGTTCATAACTGAATGCGATTATCTTTTACGAGATTCATCTTTGGTCTCATTAGGCAGAGAATAAAATCTTTTATTTACTGTATTCATTCATTCATTCATTGTTTATGTAGACAGTTGTTTTTATTGCCTGGTAGTGCAACACCAGTTTGCAAATGCAAATAAGGCCGGAACCGCTCAGAACATTCATGAAGTCCTTGAGGCATTATCAACAGGCTAAAACTAAAATGACTCTGTACACAGTTGGATAGACCTTCTACCAATCAGAGCAACGCAACGTGAATAGTGCAGCACAGATGAAATTAAATCTTGTTAGCTCACACCAAATCATAGGAGGCATTAGAATAACCAAAAAATTATGTCCTATTTTCCAATTCTTAACCACATTTCTGTAATCTCAATGGAAACATCATGTAGTTAAGAAAAGGTGCAAAGGGGAATTCATAATGGCCGTGCTAATACAACCCCAACTCTTAAATAGTTGGGATGAAGTGTAAATTGTGAATAAAATCAAAATGCAATGGCCTTCAGATCATATGAGCCAATATGTTACACTGAACAAAAATATTAACGCCCCATGTGAAATTTTTATGTTTTTATTAACAAAAAACTGGAACCGGGATTCGTCTGTGGATAGCACTCTTCTCCAGCGTGCCAACGGCCATCAAACGTGTGCGTTTGCCCATGCGAGTTGATTCGTCCGGTTAGGACGCCGAGCGTACGAGTTGGCTTGTCGCAGGCTGTTACGGACTGTCTGTGGTGTGATGCGTCTGTTGTGCAGACCAACAGTCTCATCCGCTGTGCATGTCGCTGATCTGAGCCGATCCCGCAGGTGGACGAGCCGGATGTAGCGATCTTATGCTGGTGTGGTCACACGTGGGCGACGTGGATGAGGTCGATCCGCAGTACTGCCCGCCTGTCGGAAACAAACTCTCAAACGGCCTATCATCCGACAGTTAACATTCAGCTGCACAGCGACCGCTCTGGTGGACATCCCTGCATCCAGCATGCCAATGGCGCGTTCCTGCATGACCTGAGACCTCTGAGGCATGATGACTTTTGAAAAAACGTGACATTTTGGGGTGGCCTTTTATTGTTCCCAAATGGTCACCAGTTGGTCACCATGGTCACCAGTTTGCCAACAAATAATTAAATAATAAAATAATAACAAATAATTTTCCTCAAATAAAGATCGGAAGAAATTTTGAAATTTCACCCCCATGGAACAAATTAAATTCAAAGATTCATGAAATTTGGAGAAATTTCTGCGCATACAAGAAAAGGAAACAACGCTAAACTGAATTCTGGTAATTTCCTACTGCTCAGATGGCACTGCATCAGAAACCCCCATCTGTCTGAGTGATATGGCCATGTCGGTTCAGGATTATTTTTCAAACCTGTCAAGTTCTACAATTCTTTCTTACGTCCAAAAATGGCAGTTAAAACATTACGGTGCTAAAACAAAGCCTTATATTAACTATTTTGAGTAGCGCCGTAGACTTCTCTGGGCTCAAAGGCATTTGTGATGGACCAACACACAGGAGAAACATGTATTGAGGTCAGACAAATCAACATTTCAGGTCTGTATTGGAGGAAATGGATGCTGTGTTCTCTAGGCTGAAGAAAAAAAGGACCGTCCAGGCTGTTATTAACAAGTCCTGAGGCCGTCCTCTGTCACAGTACAAGACTGCATATTCAAGTGCCCTGGAAAAAATTAGCTCACCTCTGTGAAGGCTAAAAAGTACACTGATATGTTGGAGCAGCTGTCTTCAAGACATCCATTCCATGTAAACCCATGCATATTTTGACAAGGCAAAGCAAAACTGCATTCTGTACTCAGTACAGAGGTATGGTCGCATTAGAAGAGAGCACGGCTGCTGGACGAGCCTGTCGTCCTGACTCCTCCCGAATAGGGAGCATGTGGCAAATTTGGAAATGCAATGTTGCAACAAAAACTGAAGTGTGACATGCCTTTAGACTTGTTTGCAGGAAAAACGGGGCGAAATTACACCTGAGACATTTAATCACTTGGTGTCCTTTGGCCCTAAATGTTTATTAAGTGTGAGAGCGGGAATGACACAATTCTTTTAATACTTTACTGTCCCAACCTTTTTCAAATTTCTTGCAAGAGTCAAAATTGAAGCGTGTATATTTGAACAATCAATAAAAGTAAAATTATGAAATGTAAAATAATGAGCTGCAATAACAGATTGACTTCTCAGGAATCATTTGAAGAATATAACTAACAACTAACAACTAAAAAAAAAACAAATATGGTGTTGGACCACTTTTGTTCTCAGGGGTTCAATCAAAGCTGTTGAATGTTCCATAACTGCAATACCAAGAAAAAGAAGTAACTACCGTTGGCATATTGGAGTGTGAGGGGGGACCCATTGAGAAATGAACATAATTTTTTGTAGCTTACAATAATTTACTTTGTGTGTGGAAAGAACAGTTGCCTACTCATACTTTAATACCAATAATGTAGATGACGATGGAATGTTTTGATTTGTTAAAGTTGAACACCTCAGAAATGGTGTGCAAGAGTCCCCCCAAACTCAGATGGCGTAGCCTACAAAAAGCGGGAGGATCCAGGTGCGCCTGAAAGTGGCAGAAAGAAGTGACATTCAATCCAGGGAAAAATGTCCAGGGAATTCTCTGTGATTGAACTTCTTTGATGCAGATCTACTAAAACCAATACGTACTGATATGAAAAGTCATGATTCTGTAATTGCAAATATATGATCCATGCTGGAATGACACCTAATGAATTAAACCTGATCTCAGCAGAAAGATGTCAATGTTAGATGTGAAGCGTTTCATTTTTTGGGTTGGTTGCAACGGATCATATATGGGATGAAAGTGCAAATGGAAGATAAGTGGTGGTTTGCGCAGCTCCTGGCTGCTGCTCTCAGTCCTGAATTACAGTCTTGGAGGCAGTGGAGAGCCGGCAGCGGGAGGCAGTGGAGAGCCGGCAGCGAGAGGCAGTGGAGAGCCGGCAGCGAGAGGCAGTGGAGAGCCGGCAGCGAGAGGCAGTGGAGAGCCGGCAGAGAGAGGCAGTGGAGAGCCGGCAGCAGGAGGCAGTGGAGAGCCGGCAGAGAGAGGCAGTGGAGAGCCGGCAGCGAGAGGCAGTGGAGAGCCGGCAGCGAGAGGCAGTGGAGAGCCGGCAGCGAGAGGCAGTGGAGAGCCGGCAGCGAGAGGCAGTGGAGAGCCGGCAGCGAGAGGCAGTGGAGAGCCGGCAGAGAGAGGCAGTGGAGAGCCGGCAGCAGGAGGCAGTGGAGAGCCGGCAGAGAGAGGCAGTGGAGAGCCGGCAGCGAGAAGCAGTGGAGAGCCGGCAGCGAGAAGCAGTGGAGAGCCGGCAGCGAGCGGCAGTGGAGAGCCGGCAGCGAGAGGCAGTGGAGAGCCGGCAGAGAGAGGCAGTGGAGAGCCGGCAGCAGGAGGCAGTGGAGAGCCGGCAGAGAGAGGCAGTGGAGAGCTGGCAGAGAGAGGCAGTGGAGAGCTGGCAGCGAGAGGCAGTGGAGAGCCGGCAGCGAGAAGCAGTGGAGAGCTAGCAGAGAGAGGCAGTGGAGAGCAGGCAGAGAGAGGCAGTGGAGAGCCGGCAGAGAGAGGCAGTGGAGAGCCGGCAGAGAGAGGCAGTGGAGAGCCGGCAGAGAGAGGCAGTGGAGAGCCGGCAGAGAGAGGCAGTGGAGAGCTGGCAGAGAGAGGCAGTGGAGAGCTGGCAGAGTGAGGCAGTGGAGAGCCGGCAGAGAGAGGCAGCGGAGAGCTGGCAGAGAGAGGCAGTGGAGAGCTGGCAGAGAGAGGCAGTGGAGAGCCGGCAGAGAGAGGCAGTGGAGAGCTGGCAGAGAGAGGCAGTGGAGAGCTGGCAGAGAGAGGCAGTGGAGAGAGCCGGCAGCGGGAGGCAGTGGAGAGCCGGCAGAGGGAGGAGTGCGGCGGTAACCGCGAGAGGAATGCAGCTTAGCCCTCATGAAATAATTCTGAGGCCTATTCAAGGGGCATGAGTCTGCCAAACTGTGCTGGGACTCTGTCTATTTTTGTGTTGTTCTGCGGAGCTTCTGCTTGTGTCTGTAGGTGAGAGTTGAGTTTTGCTTGTGTGTGTGTATACTGCATGTAGTTTATTTTAATTACAGATTATTCTGGTCTTCGGCTGCTCTGCCTGCACTTGTGCTGTAATGATCTGACACCTTATTTGCCAGTTATTTTAACTGGTCTCTCTTCTGCTTGTTATTTTAGCTGTAATTTCACAATTAGTTCATGAAACTTTTTAAATGACCAGTCAAATCCTTGCGCTCCTGGGTATCACGTATGTCACTTGAGTGGGGTCAAAACTGCTTAAAAACCCCGCAGACCAGCCGGGTGCCATCGTACCCCATCAGCCTCGGCTGCGTGCAAAGCCTGGACCACTGCAGTTACGCGCCAATTTTGTGGTTCTGTGTATGTTTACTGTAATCCACAGCTACAGTTGAAATAACAGGGTAACAATGCATTAATTCAACTGTTAAATTGGGTTAATTTATAACAGTGTCTGTCCTATACAGCCCAGTCTCTGGGCGGCGAAGGTTTCCTTCCCTAGTTTTTGTTTGTTCCTGTCTGTGATTGTCCAACATTCTTCGCTTGAGGAATTGACCTTCGTCTTTAGCCATAGAATATTTTTGTGGGATTTAATACATTATTTTATCATAAATGATGATATAACAGTTTTCTCTTTTTCAAAACTATTCCTATCATTTATTTCATAATCGATTTAAAAAAAAAAAATCAATACACTGAAATCATTCAATTCTATCTGCTGCGAGAGTTGTTGCCCTTGTGTTCAGTGTTCTCCGAGCCTGACAGTGAAGGAAGTTGTTCCCTGTTAAAACAGCTGGATTCAGAAAGTGTACGTCTTCCCTGACAGCATGATGTAGAGAACAATTTTCTTTGACACCACAGAACAAAATGCATCCATCTTTAAATATGTATCCCATCCCATCTGATGGATGCCTGTTTAAATCGCCTGTTTTTCTTTGCTGAGCTCAATTTGTTCGGCTGCTGTTCCGATGTATTTGTGAGATCTTGTCCTTCCTGGGCAACCGAAACGAAGGCTGTAAAGATTATTTACACAAAAATAAGTCAGTAAAAGTAGCCTGCCTGTCTTGCAGCACAGCTGTGCGAACACACCCAGTGTACAAGTGTATTTACTGCGGCACAGATGGGGGGGCGGGGCATTCATTCAAGCCATGAAAGCTGAAATCTGATGTTGGCACCTATGTAAGAGGAAAAACGGAACAGTAATTTCATTCTGAAATCATCATGAAAACAGAATCCAACAAAAAGGCAATTTTGGCAATATTATACTGACGCAATTTTGGCCAATAACAACAGCCCAGCATGAGTTTCAATCTCTTTGTTGCTGATGACAGACAAAGGCATTTTGTTGAAGGATTTCATGCAGGCGTCAAAGATTTAATCGCTTTTCCCGGTTGTAATCTTTTCTGATGAAATTCAAACATGCACAGCATCAGATTAATGATGACAGGCACAGGGTTGCTTGTACCTATTCATCACATTTACAGAGGCACACAGGGACTCATTGAATATAAGGAAACACCCGTCTTACTGTACGTTGTATTTCACAATCCTGCCTCTAAGGGCTTGATCAAAATGTGCAGTATTGATTATTTCTCCCCTGGTGCTTATCTTGATTGCTGTTCACTTTACAGTTCTCGTACAACCCTGCATTATGTTTATAACCTGTTCTCCCTAATGATGATGTATGTAAAGTGTTCTCAGTTGTATGTATGGACCGTCATCGTTATTCTCCATTTTGCACGTACTGCTGGCAGAAATCACAGCAAATGCGGATGTAATGGTGCAAACATTAATAAATGTATGAACCGGATTGCAGAGTAAAGAATACACCTAATATTTCATGTTTAGTAAGACAGAAACTGAGTTCTCTTATCCTTCATGTGGTTAATTTAGATGTATCCTTGATACTGATTCATTGTATCTATTGATAGTGAACTATAATATGGATTTTGCTTTATTGCCAACATGCAAAATTTAACTTGCATATTTAATGGAATTTGAAATGTCTGTGTAGAGTAACTCAGTGAGGACAGCTGCTTAAATAACCGTTCATACTATTGCACAGTTAGTCAATGAATTATTGCAATAAATAGAAGGCCAATGACATAATCACATGTATAACATGCAATTACAGAAAAGATGAAAACAAAATAAAATCAACAACCTTCGTCTCACAAACTGCAAATCCCTGACTCTCTAGGATCATAGAGGTGTTTGTGAGGTGTCATGCTTGTGAAGAATTGAAAAATATTGCTATGATGAGAAGTATTTAGTCATTAATTGTGAATCACTTTGGTTAAACTACACATTATGCAAATGTATTCCAGTGCTGATGTTGGCGAAGTGCTATGTGCATTAATTTTTATTTATGTGTTTTTACACCAGCTTGGCTGCAGTCAAATCATGACTCATCTATTCTACTCATCAAAATGTCTATAATACAGACAAAGTGAAATGCAGGTAAATTCAATGAAGAGATCAATGTTGAGCTCAAGACGCTCCCGTCTATATCGCAAATAAATACATTTATTGACCACAAGATGACACCAAACTCTTAGAAACATCCCATGAGAATTACTTAAGTCTTTGTGATCAAAATGCCTGACTCTGAATGCCCCCCCACCCCCCACCCCCACCCCCTGCCCCCACTTCAGTGGCGTAAAGATGGAAGCAAATTTCTTTGCTGGATGGATTCATTTGAGAGTTGGGGACTAACCGCTGTACCTCTGCTGATGATTGTGTCCCTGTTTCAGCCCTGTTCAGCAAGCTCTTTTAGGAAGGGCAATTTCACAAAATGGAAGTTTTTATTTTTATTGTGTTGTATTTATTTATTTATTTGTTTTTTGCGAGGAGGGGGCACTCAAACAATCTTGGCAGGAACATTCGTTTATCTGGGTTATCACTGCAGGATTTGTCTAGGGTCTCCTTAAGGGCCTGTCAGACCTTTCGCAAAGCCGGGCAGGAAATTAATGATGCGGATGGGAAATAAGAAATGGCTATAATTCCCGTCATGAGAACCCGTGATGGGGATGAAAGCTGCGTGCCAGTGAGTTGTCAGGCACTGCACAGCAGAGGGCTGTATCCTTCATATCGCATAACATGCCACAGTTACTTTATTCCCTTCCTCTGGACGAATGAAGAGATTAGTCAAAATTATTTTCAAAATTTGTGATGAAGGCACACTTGTGGCCCCCAACTTCCGGCACAGTACGAAGCTCTTGTGGCTGTACTCTGACAAACTGCCTAGATGGGAGCCCTGGCAGCCTGTATTGGCAAACATTTCTGATCAGTGTACCTGCGGGTATCAGAGAGGGAGAATATGGAAGAAAGGAATGATTTGGGCATGAAATGACGGTGATGGAAAGTGCACTGCGGCATGTCCCAGTCTCGGGCCTTTATGGGCCACCTTTCATTACAGTAATGAACCTCGGCTCTGAAGGGCGCACGTCCTGGAGGTACAGAGCAATCTGTTTGATTAGTGCAATCTGTAAATTACTCAGTGTCACCCGCCCAAAATATACCCCGTGACACTTTTCATTCTCATTCTCACTCACAGCAAAACAAATTAAAATAAGTAAAAAGCAGAAACCTTATCCATCACATAAGCAATATCAACTGACAACTTGCATAACATACAGCATGTACTGCACACGTGGAGCAAAATGAAAACCCGCATTTATGTTTATGTACTGCATGTACGCATGATTACACAACCAAGAATATGTATGCACGTACAAAATAGACACACAGAGATCACGCCAGCGAAGTATAACCAGGGGATTCAATAACAGGTTGGGTTTTGTGTGAGGAATGCAGTTTTTTTAAGCTGTTCATTGAGCCGTGCGCCTGGATTGGACAAACAGGAATGACAGTAGGGCAGTAAAAACACATGAGGCAAAAAACCATCAAAAAACAAACAACTAAAGCAAAACCTCCTGAGAAGGGTTCAGCACACAAAGCATGTGTTTGTGCTGCAATTACATTGTAAAATGTTTGCTTACTCAAGAAGCCAGTAGGCCTACATGTTTTTTCTTTTTTTTCTAAAACTTCACAAATGAGCCACATCTTGATTGTATATGCAAATAGTGTACACTCCAGTGTGATGGATTAATCATTACAGAAGTGACGCATTTCAACATGAAGAAGGACAGGTTGATAAATCATGTCCTCTGAATTTAATTTACATAAGAAAACAGCCCTGAATGCTTAAAAGGGGACTGAAGATATAGAGTAAAATGTATTGTATAGTCATTCATTCTATTATATATATATATACACACACACACACACACACACTGCCAGGTCAAAAAATAAGTCTTGCACCCGCATATTTTCTTGGAGCGCCTTTAGCTTTGATTGCGGCACGTATTCGCTGTGGCGTTGATAAACTTGCAAATTTCGCTAAGCTTATGCAATGTTGCAACATTTATTTCTGTCCAGAGTTTCATAAATTTTTTGCCAAGATCTTGTATTGATGATTGGAGAGTCAGATTGCTTCTCCAGCACGTCCCAAAGGTGCTCTTTGTCCCAGGACTATTTGTCCCCAAAATTTTCATCCCTGGACTTTCTATCCCCGGACTTTTCATCCCCATGAACTTTCCGTCCCCGGACTTTTCATCCCATAGTGATAAAAAATGTGCCACCGTTGTTGACAGACAGATTGACGGACTGAGGACCGGCAGATCACCATGATATAAGCATTACGGTTAGTGATAGAGATAGTGTCTAATCCAGAACAAGGGCAAAGGATTATTAGGGACAAACAATCTGGGGATGAAAAGTCTGGGGACAAAAAATTCAGGGACAAATTGTCTGGGGATGAAGAGTCCAAGAGCCTCCCATAGCTTCTCAATGGGGTTAAGGCCTGGAGTCTATGGTGGTCATTCAATGTATAAAATGGTGTCTCATGTTCCCTGAACGACTCTTTTACAATTTCAGGCTGGTAAATCCTGGCATTGCCATATTAGAATATGCCTGTTCCATCAGAGAAGGAAAAATCCATTCATGGTAAAACCTGATCATTCAGTATACTCAGACAGTCAGCTGACCTTATTTTTTTTGTCACATATCATTACTGAACCGAGACCTGACCAACTAAAGCAACCCCAGATCATAACACTGCTCCCACAGGCTTGTATGGTAAGCACAAGGCATGATGGGAGCATCACTGCATCCCCAACTCTTCTTACTCTGATGCGCCCACTACTCTGGAGCAGGGTAAATCTGGACTCATCAGACTGCATGACCTTTTTCCATTGCTCCAGAATCCAGTCGTTTTGCCCCTAAGCAAATTGGAGCCTTTTTCTCCAATTAACCTCACTGATAAGGCTACACAGCCGTTTAGAGCCAATCCCTTGAGTTTACTTTGCATTGTGTGATTGGAAATGCTCTTACTTTCACGATTAAACATAGAGTTACTGTTACTGATACTGTTAATGATTTGATTTCACCAAAAATTTCAGCGATCATTAATCATGATCACTCAAGATTATTTTCTGACCACCTTTCATCAACTATCATAGCAAAGATGATAGTTCACCTCTCTCCTTCCAGGTTTTAGAATGCGTTGGACAGTTTAAACTCAATTTAAGTAGTTTCAGCAATCTCCGGAGTCAATAATTTGACTCAGTAACATCTTTTCTATGACCACAGGATGTGTCTTTCGACATGGTTGTTTAAAACATGTGAAGCTACTCACTGCATCAGTTCAGGTTAAATTACTTATTGCCCGCAAAAACATATTAATCACTGCATACATTTATAAATGGTGGCCCAAGTGTAATTCAGACAACATAAATATGCATGAAACGAAAATTGTTAGCTGTGAGATAAATTGATCTATCTTACCACTTGACCTCAACCTTCTGGAAATCCAGTGATTCACCAAAATTATTTAAAGCATTGGTGGCTATGAATTTGTAGCACAAGGTGACGCAGTTGGCTTTTGCTAACCTTCCGCATGTTAAACAAGGCCATAAAGTTGGCGGAACATCAGAAGGGGTGGGCGGAGACCGAAAAGTGTTTTGTGTGACAGCAAAATCACTTGGGTGATATTTAAAAGCTTGCTCTCTCATAACTTGTGAGTAATGATGAGTGACTCTATCATTTATGTCCATTATACATAAGGCCATCCTTGTAAAATGTCAACGTATTACAACCCCTCCATCACTGGCAATATAAACTGATATTACCAGGGTAGGGGTTACCTCAGGGATACCTACATTATACTGCGACAGTCAAGGAGGAGTCCTCATTAAATTCAGTCACATGCTATATTTTAGTCATTTTATATCGGCTGCAAGCCAGTGAAAAGGTTCAGAAGTTTCCCGCTGTTAATTATTTATTTATTTATTTATTTACTGATCAACAGATGACTCCAATATCTAATTTCAAGGCTTTGTCTTACTGTGCAGCCGAACAAATGTGCAGTTTATAGTTTTTAAAACATTTTTAAACATCCAATCTGTGTGTTATGTTTTTCATTTCTTGTCTGTTCTATTGCCAGCTGAATTTGTTTCTGGGTTTAACACTGTTTTGTTGACAACATTAAAACTGTTTTGTATTAAGATGCAGTATTCAACAAGTCATCCAAAGTACTTTTACTCTGAGGACGCTCCCCTAGATCTCGTCTGACCGATTATAAAATATCATCTCTTATCTCACCGCCTGCCGCTCCTCGGAGCGTGTCCGCCCTCTGCTCAGACCCACTAATTTGACCTGGCAGCAGACTGCCACAAGTTCTGATTCATCTTTGATCATAGCTTTTTCTCAAGGAAATGCAATCTCTAGTTTGACTTTGTGCTTTCAAAGATAAAATGAAAACTTCTGGAAATGAATTGAGTGGCTGTGATTCTGAATAATTCAACTGCCGGTAGAAGATCAGATGAGAAAATTTCAAAACAAGGTGTATAAAATTAGGAACTGTGACCCATATGCCAAAACAGGCAAAAGTATTCCCAGGTCTTATTAGTAAGCCGAGAAAGATTGTGTCATCAATATTAACATGCAACATAGACACAGAAACTATTCATATTGATTTGACTCGACAAATGCCATTGGGGGATGACAGCAGGGTATATTTCCATAGCATTCGCTCTATAGGCAAAATTCATAGTATGGCCAAGTGGCGGCGCTACAGGCAAGGGTATAGGGTCTAGAAAATTATTAGTGGAACTACTCTAGGCTCCAGGAATGGTGGCTCCATATTACTTCTGATTCCTGAATGAACTATTTGACTTACTGCATTTTTGAAAAGGTTATGTTAAACATAAAGGTGGTGTGATGATAACTGTCATTGTGTCACAACTCACGAGAACCCTGGGATTGCTGTTCAATGCACTAAGACATTCATTGCTAAATTGATTTGCTTCTCATTCAAACATTTTGACTTATTACAAAGTGAGATGTAGTTTCACCTATTGGGGGCTCTACAATAAATGTAATACAGCCATAAAAAATAGTACAGAATCTCTCCAGATTCTTCTGATTCGGAGGGCTATGCTTGTGGACTCGGCTTTTCAACTCTTCCCACAGATTATCTATGGGGTTTAGGTCAGGGGACTGTTATGGCGAAACCTCTTGCAGTTGGTGAAGCATTTTTGTGTAGATTTTGTGGTGTGCTTCACGTCATTGTCCTGCTGGAGGGACCAATCCTGGTCTATTTTGAGCTGCCTTTGCCAATATTTCATGTAGCCCATGATACCATGTATCCTGATACAATGTTAAGGGACATTGGAAGGAAAATATTTTGACAACATCAATAATTCACCACCAGACTTCACAGTGGCTTTGACGTGCTTTTTTGTATGGCTATATTTCTGTCTACACCAAACCTGCCTTTGAGGTCTGTTGCCAAAAAGATCTGTTTTGGTCTTATCTGACCATCTAACCTGGTCCTTTTGGCAGTCAATGCAATCCTAGACAAACTGTATTTTGTTGTTGATTGAAAACAGTTTATTTTTTTCCCCAGCAACTTTTCCAAACAATGTGTGGTGATTGAGACAGCATCTGATGTTAGTTTTAGAGACTTTATAACCTTGAGACTCAACTAGTCTCTGCAGTTCTACAGCTGTAATCCTTTGAAATTCTTTCGTTTGTGAAACCATTCTCATGGCATAAATACACCTGCATTCTTTTCCATGCTGATGCTCGTCATATCCTATCACTTTCAGTTCCTTAATTATTGCCCTGATAGTGGAAATGGGTATTTTCAGCTGTTTCAAGAAACTATCCATTTCTTGATTTGCCCCACCGGACATGTTTTGTCAAACATCGTCACTGTGTTCTCGGGTCTTTCCTATGGTGATGAATGACCAGTGGAATGTGACCTGTCTCATCATATACAGCGCCCTCAATAATTATTGGCACCCCTGGTTAAGATGTGTTAAAAGCCTTAAAATAAATTCAATTTTTATTGCAGAAGCATACTCTCAGACTAAAAATTGTAGAAAAATGTAACCTTCAACTCAAGTGCATTTTAAGGGAAAAAAATCCCTAAGAAATAATTATTTTTCATAAAACCATATGTACCACAATTATTGGCACCCCTAACAATTCCTAGGAAATAAATGTAATTGAAGTATTTCTGTCATTTCTACAGTAGTTTACAAAGTTGATCAGAGTATCTAGGATTTAAATTGGTAATTCATCACTTCCTGTTTCCCTGGGGTATAAATATGACGTGACACAGAGGCCACTTCTCCAACATGGGAAAGACAAAGGAACACACCACTCAAGTAAGGCAGATGTGTCAACCTTCGCAAGTCAGACAATGGCTAAAAGAAAATAGCCACTCGCCTGCATCTGCCCATATCTACTGTCAGAGGAATCATTAAGAAGTTTAAAACAACTGGAATAGTGGTAAACAAGCCTGGACGAGGACGCAAGGTTATTTTGCCACCACGCACAGTGAGGAGGATGACAAGTCAAGTCATTTTTATTTGTATAGCACATCTACATCTATCTATCATCTGTGGTGGCCGCACCAAAGTGCTTCACAACAAAAGTGCAGAGTGCATAAACAATTTATCTATGTAAAAACTATAAAAAAGTAAAATAAAAACACAAGAATAACAATAAAAATTAGGAAGTAGAGACAATGACCATAAAAGAGTGATAGCTTAAGAGGCCACTGGGGAGAGCTAATCAAAAGCCATCGAGAAGAAGTGAGACTTTAAAAGAGATTTGAATGCACCCAAACTCTGAGCTGCACGGATGGTAAGAGAAATAAAAAGTTCTCCAAAGCTCACTGCTAAAGAATTGCAACAAATGGTAGCATTTTATGGTCACAAAGTCTCCAAAACAACCATCAGGCGCAATCTACATGCCAACAAGCTGTTTGGGAGGCAAGCCCGGAAAAAACCTTTTCTCGCTCACAATCATAAATGCAACTTTGACGTTGGTCTTCAAATTCTTCTCTGCTTTCAGCCGTCTCCATCTTTCGAAGGCGTGTCCTATACGGATCTTTGTTTTGTTTCTGACTTTGTCACAACGTATTTCGGAATCATAACGAGGCCTTTTAGGTTTAGTAACGTCAGACATTTGTGCACCGAAACGCTGCTAGCTGCAGCTCAGTGGTAATTGACAACCTGGATGCTGAAATGCCACTGACTTCCTGATTGGGAGGCCAAAACACAAAATGAAAACAAAAACATTAGTTGTGGGCTGCAACTTCACTTCTGTAATGAGGATATTCTGGCTGGACTACTGTTGTCGGAGATATAGGTATTTGAATTTAAAATCATTCCTTAATGTCTGGTGATATATCAGGGCCATTTTATGATTAATTTATATAAATTTCTGACATACGGCTCCTTTAAAAACGTGAAATATTATCGTAAATTTACTGCAGGTAGATTTTAATCATAGGAGTTTATAGGGGTGCCAGTAATTGTGGCACAGAAGTTTTACAGGAAAATATACAAAGTTAGCATTTATATGCTTTCAATAAATTGAATTTAATGAAAAGAAAAGATTTCTGTGAATATTTTGAGTGAACGTCTAAGACAGGAGTGTCCAGTCTTATCCGTAGAGGGCCGGTGTGGGAGCAGGTTTTGCCTCAGATTTAAATATGTGTTGAAGGAATGGGTCACATTTAAGTTTCATTATATGGCAGGGGTGTCCAATCTTATGCAGAAAGGGCCGGCGTGGGAGCAGGTTTTTCTGCTAGCCAGCAGTGCAACAGCACCTGATTCATCTAATTAACTAATTAGGGGTTTCAATCAGGACCTTGGTGGGTAGAATCAGGTGTGGTAGTGTTGGGCTCTAAAAAAACCAGCACCCACACCGGCCCTCTCTGGATAACATTGGACACCCCTGGTCTTAGAGGATAAACAGCAAAGACATTTTTTCACAACCTCTCTTACTCATATTCACTAAGGGTGCCAATCATTTTTGAGAGCACTGTAAAAGACAGTTTTGAATGGAGGAAACCGAGGATCACTTTGTTAATTTGTTTCAAGAACCGTAAAGTTAGCGCGACACAAGCCTCACTGCCACTATCCTTACTCACTATCCTTACTCAAACACTACAAAGTGTACAGCCGCAAACAACCCAAAATCCCTTAATTACAGACGTGAAAGCACAGAGCATCTTTACTTTGAAAACAATGTGCTGTCTCACCCTGTCAAATTGCTGCAAACTGGCAGGACTTCATCAGGTTGTGGACAATGAGAACTGAGGTTCTTTTGCAAGCAGTTACTGTACATGTATCTGTCAGGGACTGATGGACTGATGAACTGAAGGAGCCAAATGCAGGATCACGTTCAAAGGGAAGATGGAACTTTATTCATTAGAGGGCTGGCAGATCATGACCATGCATTGCGTGGAGGTCGAGCAGCGGCAAACAGTGCACTGGCAGTGAGGCTGATCAGGGTCGAAGTTCTGGCACAAGGCTGATTCCATAGGGTCTGTCTGTGGGGAGCGGGAGACACTAAAAAGAGGACGGACCAATCGAAAGAGGGAGACAACAAGAGAAACAGCAAACAGAAACAGTAGGCAGAAGTTGGTACGGAAAGCTGGAGAGAGTTTGAGCAGGAGTATCATACAGACAGGATGTGGCGTGAGACTCAATCCCTTCATACAAGGGCATCCTTTTCATCTGAACTCAGATCCACTTATTTGTATGAAACAACCTTTTATACGTGGCTTTGGGTTTGGGGCTTGATTTCAAAACTTACAATTTTGTATCTTAACAAAAATAATCTGCACCCACTAATATCAGCTAACATATGGTCTTTCTAGTCTCTCCCTACAGAACTTGTATCTATCTTAAAGCAAATATAATTAGAGCTTGTTTTTACTTTTCAAGATTTATATACTATTATTATTTTATATTGCCAGATACAGCTTGAAAAAGATCCAGGATGACCCTTCTGATGGCTGCCACCTTGGCCCGAATGTTAAGTTGGGCGAGGCTAAATTGCATTAGCCCCTGCGCGGTCAGGAGGTCCCAGAGTTCCTCCGCGGGGTTAGTTTGTCTGCTGCCTCCATGGTTGGTCAGATTTTTTCTGAACAAAATTAGCCTAATGCAAGCCCAGGTTCAAAAGAACATTGAGCTTTATTAGAGGGCAGGCAGATCTTGGTTGTGGGACAGACATAGGTCGATCAGCAGCTAACAGTGTACTGGCTGTAGGCTGATCACAGTTGAAGTACTGGATCAATGTCGATTCCGTTGCGTCTGTCCAGGGACAGTAGGGGACACTACGAAACAGAATGAGGAAGGGAACGAGCGAGACAATGATGAGGGAAGCAGCGGCCTTAAGGGGTCTTCAGGATAAAGTGTAAAAATAACCATAATAATGTAAAAACGAATAAATTAACATACTCAACATGATTTTAATCTCATAAAATGTAGTATTTTGATGTACATGGTTGCCATGGAAACGACAAAATATCTGAAAATATTTTGTTCCATATATTTCAATTACCCATATATTTCAATAACCCATGGTCAGATTTAACTCAAATTAGTCTCATATGAAAGGTTTAAGATAGGATTTTTTTTGTTTGGAACATTTATGAAGGTTTAATGAGCTCTGTTATGTAACAATAACGAAAATCACTACCACCAACTTGCTTCATTTTCAAAATTAACCCCCAGGGATATAAGCATTTAGAAAATCTTCATAGACAACAAATACAACTTCAGTCCAAATTTCATGTCAATCAGATAGATGAATATTAATGATTTTATGAATGCCACAAGGTTGAAAATCAGTCAAAAGTTAGATTTTCGGTAATTTGCATTTGAATTCACAAGTCACCATTGAGGCAGAGGAAAAACAAAGATTGTTTGTGTTGACTGGCATCTCACTGCATTCCTTTATTAATTTTATATGAAAATAAAAAATATTCATGAAGCAGAAAAATGCACCCACATCCAGACCAGAAGTTCACAGGTGCTCGACCCGAAGGGACAGCGTGGAAAAAAGAACAAAAGTCTGCACTCTGTTTAAATAGCTCCCAAGTGAGTTTATTATACACAGCATTTCAGCCGATGTGGCCTTTGTCAGGTGCACTTCCAAACGTGAAAGGGGGGGGTTATATACACTGGAAAATGGGACAAACCAAAACAGGGTCAAATTACAATTGGTACAGCCAAGAACAAAAAAAAAAACACAAAAAAAAATTATAACAAGTGTCTGCCACTTACATGCCAATATCCCCCGCCGCCTCAATTTAATGTGTCCGTACGGACGCACGGACGGAGCCCAATGCTATATCCCCTGCTTCGCGATAATTGCGTGGCGGGGGATAATAGTAAAATTTAATATAATATACATCAGAAAAAAATGTCAATACTACAAGGTATATTCAACAATAGTAATATCCTACGAGCATTGCCTGAAACAAAGGATACAGTGGCATTGTCTGGAATGCATACATCCACATATCAAGTGTGAGATAAAACACTAAGTAGGTACACATGCTGGAAAATTATGGAGGGTGATTTGTGCCATAATTAAATACAATACACACATTGAAATACAATGCACTTATTGAAATACAATACACATATCAAAAATACAATACATGCCTCGAAATACAATACACACCTCAAAAATACAATACATGTGTAACAATAAATGCAATACTACAGTGATTTCTTTTTCAATGTCTATCAGGAATATTCATGCCAAAATGAATGCATATCACACCTCGAAATGCAATACATACCTTGAAAATACAATACAAATGTAACAATAAATACAATACAAAAATGCTTTATTTTCAATGTCGGTCAGGAATATTTGTGCCAAAATTAAAACAATACAACCGTATTGTTTTTCAAGTTGTGTATTGTATTTCAATGTGTGAATTGTATTTCGATGTGTGCATTGTATTTCAATGAGTGCATTGTATTTCCATGAGTGCATTGTATTTCCATGTGGGGTTTTGGCACTATGTAAATTTTAGTCAATGAGCTCCGACCAATTAATATGATTGGACGAGGCTTTCCATAGAGTGCCTAAGTCACGCCCAGTTGGTACTCTGATGTATACGATGGTCTGGGTGAATACACTTGTCTGATTGGCTGGCGGGTGTTAATTAAAACCGTGAAACCGCACAGATAGTTCGGCTACGTTAGTTTGACCGTTCGAAGTGGGAAATTCATCCGCTATCAACCGATAACCATAGCAATGTAAGAGCACTGGCATTTGGCTAGGTATAACAGAAACCATTTATCTCCAGGGGACTGTTTCAATAAACTTTACTTGTCTGACCGAGTCAGACCATCAGTCGAGTGAAAAGTCGGTCCTTCGACAGACGATGTCCGTCAGGTGTTTAAATAAAACAAAAGTAGGATGTCCGACCATGGTCCGACGGTTCATCACTGTTCGTTCGAAGTTGCGTGAGAGTTTACACCTCAGCGATGCACTGCTTCGCTATTTGACGTTCAAATATTCGAAATAAGTAAACGTTAAATGAAATAAGAAAAAAAAACCCGATTTTGATTACGTAGATCATTAACTTCTATTCAGACATAAATTAACGGCGCACATCGCCGTACGATGTCACATAACGTTAAGTATCATTTTCAGTAGGCTGTTAACTGAATACAGTCTAGCTAATTAAAAGCAGTCTTTGCTCATTGTGCACTCTGTGCTAAAACAAAACAAAGCTATTCAACACACAAGAGACATTAAAACATTCCTATCGTCACAATCGCTCATTTTACAGATTTGAGTTAAGCTGCTTTCACACTGGACGAAAAACGAATTTTTCGCACGACAGATTATTCAAAGTCAATGCAAAGACACAATATCGTCCTGCGGGGGCGGTTAACGATAGGTGCTGCAGGGATAATGACCGTAAAAATTAAAGTAGCGAAGTAATCACCTTTTATTCATTGAACGACAGTAACTGTGTACAGTTACAAAGGAAGCTAACATGTCCACTTCATGTGTCAGCGACTGCAGACAGTTCGCTGACTACGTGCTCTGACAACAGACTGATTTCAGCTCGCTATCTCTACGGAAACCATTATTTATATTTGTAGGCTTGTTGGTCCAAATAAATCCGCCGGCCAGCGTGGGCGCCTGGCCAATCCTGGCCACGCAGGGCGTATCTAGCCAAGAACCAGCCTACATCGTGCCAAAACTGCATATCGAAATACAATACTGCATATCGAAATACAATACAAGGTGTATTGTATTTCATTGCGAAGCTTTTGGCACAGAGCTCGAAATACAATACATGCCTCGAAAATACAATACATGAGTAACAGTAAATACAATACAAACATAATTTGTTTTTCAGTGTCGGTCAGGATTATTCATGACAAAATTAAATACAATGCACACATTGAAATACAATACATGTATTGAGAATACAATACACATCTTAAAATACAATACACATCTCGAAAATACAATGCAGTTGTATTGTTTTAATTTTGGCACAAATATTCCTGACACACATAGAAAAACAAAGCATTTTTGTATTGTATTTACTGTTACACATGTATTGTATTTTCAATATATGTATTGTATTTTCAAGATGTGTATTGTATTTAAGCATTTTTGTATTGTATTTATTACTACACATGTATTGTATTTTCAAGATGTGTATTGTATTTCAATAAGTGCATGGTATTTCAATGTGTGCATTGTATTTAATTATGGCACAAATCACCCTCCATAGAAAATATGAATACATTCAAATTCAAAAGTTGAACAGAAACACAAAGACAAAATCTAAAACTGTCATGAGAAGTAATATATAAAAAACTCCTCATTCAAACCCAACAGAGCCATAGTATTCAGGGCATAGACATAGTAGGTCTCTCGTTGTAAAAGAAATTTTTCATAATCTCCACCCCGAGGTGGTCAATTCAGAGTCGATTGACTGATAAGAGTGGGGCCACTGTTCTTCAGGACGTGGTTGACAATGAATTTGAGATCAATCGGCGACTAAGTGATGAGCCCTTTTATTGCAAACTTCGTTCTCATCCTACCAACCAGTTTAAGCTTTCTGTACATGAGAAACTGAAAATGTCGATGGACAAGGTGACATTACTAAAAATGGATATGAGTGCATGAAAACCAATTTCCCTGTTACTCCGGTCATCTATACAATGCCTAAAGTACATAAATCCCAAACTACACCACTTCCGGGGCGTCCTATTATTAATGGTATTGGGTCTCTTACTTCTTATATTTCCACCTTTGTGGATTTCTGTCACAAACCATGGGTCACCACTCTTCCCTTGTATGTAAGGGATTCTATTGATTTCACCAATAAACTTAAGGCCACACAGTTACCCACTGAATGTATTCTTGCGACCATGGATGTCTCTAATCTCTACTCTAATATTCCCCATGGGGGCGGTATTGAGGCTGTTAACACTTTTTTGAATATGAGGCCACATACGGATAAGCCGAGTACGGCATGTATTTCTGACCTTACTGATACGTATTGACCATGAACTATTTCCTTTTTAAAAATGAATTTTACCTGCAAACGAAGGGGACAGCAATGGGTGGCATTATAGCACCCAATTATGCTAATCTGCATATGGGATACTTCAAAAACCGATATGTCTATTACCCTGATGTTAACGCCTTTATCTCCAACATCCTGTTACATCAGAGGTATATTGATGACTTGTTTGTAATTTGGACAGAAAATGAAGCATCTTTAATGGCGTTTCATTGATATCTTAACTCAGCCAATCCGCATCTAACTTTTTATTTGGAGTTTAGTCGCACCAGCATTAGTTTTCTAGATGTACTGGTTATTTAACAAGGTGACTCCATCTCCACCAGCCTGTTCCGTAAGCCTACGGACAGGAACACATTGCTGCGCGGTGACAGTTTCCACGATCAGAGGTAATTGTCTGATCTCAATAAGAGATTTTGTGAAAGGGGGTTTAATAATGAATGGATCGAACAGGCTGCTAATCACTTTAATAATACGACACAGGAGGAGTGCCTACAGCCCAAACCCAAAGTTCACAAGGACCATACTCTTTTATGTTTTACCTAATACTCTCCTACTGGCTTTGAGTTTGCTAAGGTAATTTGCAAGCATTGGCACATAATCGAATCGGACCCCAAACTAAAACACGTATTTAAAGAAGCCCTTTGCATTGTGTATAAGCGACCTCCCAACCCTAAAGATCTTTTACTAAGGTCTGATACCCTGGAAAGGAGAGAAACCTTTCTGAACATTTTACTTGAAGACAATTATAAATGTGGCAGTTGTGTACAATGTGGCTATACCATCCGAAGCAAGACATACATGCATCCCCACAGTGGCAAGACTCTTAGAGTTCGCGGCGTAATCACCTGTAACAGTACACACATTCTTTACCTCATTAAATGCCCTTGCGGCCTGCGCTATGTAGGTAAAACCAGCAGACAATTACGCACACGCATTTGTGAGCACCGGAGCAGTATTCGGAGCGGTGACAAGCGTAATCTCGAAGCCACATATTTTAAACGGGCACAATATCAGTACCCTGCGGTATATGGAGATTAAGAAAGTGAATCGACCACCTCGGGGTGCAGATTACGAAAAATTACTTTGACAATGAGAGACCTACTATATCTAAGCACTGAATACAATGGCTCCGTTTGGTTTGAATGAGGAGTTTGATATTAAACCATTTTTATTAATTACTTCTCATGACAGTTTTAGATTTTGTCTTTGTGTTTCTGTTCTACTTTTGAATCTGAATGTATTCATATTTCCCAGCATGTGTACCTACCTAGTGTTTTATCTCACACTTGATATGTGGATGTATGCAGTTCAGACTATGCCACTGTATCCTTTGTCTCAGGCAATGTTCGTAGGAAATTACAATTGTTGAATATACCTTGTAGTATTGATATTTTTTCTGACATATATTATATAAAATACTTGTGGTGTTTGGAATTGTGGGCATTATGGGGCTGGATCAGTCATTGTTATTAATTTTATAATTATCATTTTTTTGTTTTCCCAAGTTCTTGGCTGTACCAGTTGTAATTTGACCCTGTTTTGGTTTTCCCCATGTTATAAGTGTATATAAACCTCCACACCCACCCCTGTCACGTTTGGAAGTGCACCTGTCGAAGGCCATGTCGGCCAAAACATTGTGGATAATAAACTTACTTGGGGAGCAATTTAAACAGAGTGCGGACTTTTGTTCTTTTTTTCTACTAAATCAAAAATATTGAAATTTTCAAAAAAAATTGAAATTTTTACCCTGAAGACTCCTTAAGAAGGTACTGAAAGCTGTAAAGGAATATACACAGGAAAGCCACTGCAGAGTGACTGAACATAAGGACTAGTCAACAATCTGGGGAATGTGAAGATTCAAATGTGACCGTAAAAGTACGGCGACACCAATTAACCACGCGGATCAGGTGTGGGAGAAAACCAACGGACTGCACAAAGGGAGTGCAAAAGCCATGAGACAATAATTGAATGAGAATCAAGCATCAAAACAAAACTGAAACTGATGCAGACAGCCAGATTGCGGAACAGAATAAACACACTGGTAGAGGACATAACAGTTTCAACTTGTCTCGTCACAAATCTTTTGAGTAAACTGGATTACGACAATATCTGGAGATCTGTCTGAGGTTTAAAGCTCAAGTGCTTATTTTCTTCCACTCTGGATTGACAGTGACGTGCTGTCATTGGTCTAAAAGGCCTTCCGAGACCTCACCTTAAAAATGTGATTACTGCAAACCGGTTTCCATTGACTTCTTAAATCTCAATGCTCCAATCCCAATCCGCAGGCACAATGGAATTTGCATATGTAAATTAATTTAATAATTTACTCACATAAAGTTAGCAATACACATCAATATTATCATTCATAATCTTTTGTAGACATCCATTCTTGACAAACAAATGGTAGACCCAGCCAAAATATCAAATGATAGTTTTAATTGAAACATTTAAACAGTAAACAGTGGTGTTTACTCTGCTGTTTTTATTGCAGCTTAATGCCTCTCGCTAGCACATGCCTCAGAAAATGGATCAAGGTCAGAATAATCCACAGAACATGGTTCTGAAAAATTCCGTGCTTTAGGAAAGATTGTTTGTTTTCTTTTATTTGGCCATTTATCTTCATATAATTTTCTTAAGGTAACTGGCAGACGCAAGGAAATCGTGCTGAAGATTACGCACACAGTTTCTGCATTGCGCAAATCCATTTTACCCCACTCTATATCTTTATTGCTTAACAATTCATCACTAAAAAGGTCGCTGAACATAACTAGAGATTTTCATGAAGAGCCATGGCTTGTTTGCTGTGTTTTCTTGTCAATTTTATTTTATCCACAGTAGTGGATGAGTCTCCCCTTTCTGTTCTGTTGCATTGTTGTCAGTCCTTCTCTTCACTTGTCATACAGCTGATCGATGTACCACGGCTGTTCATCGGATGTGCTGGAGAATCGAGGGGTGGTCTTGTCTCAGCTGGGTAAATAACAGATGAGGGTTCCGATTGCCAATCTAAAAAATAAGTTACTTGGCAGTATGTTTTTTTTTTTTTTTTTAAGTAAGATTTTTGTGTAATCACATTAACGAGGGTCATTTGAAATCCAGCATAATAGTGCAAGATATAAATAGAACATTTATAAATGGCGCTGAAAAGCTCTAACTGTAAATATTAGCCATCTCTTTATTTAGCCATCTGTAAATTTATCATCTATCATACTATCACTTTCCTGGAGCATTAGGATTCAGCATGTTTTAAAAATAAAAATTATAATTCATTGCAGGGGCTCTTCGGTAACCAAACCGAAAGGGGCTCATCAGAAAAGACCCAACCTCATACGAGATATAGATAGAGTTTTTTACGATAGTGGTCCACACATACAGGGCCCTTAAAGAAGTGTCATTTTACCCATCATTGCTGTCCTATTCAGGCAAACATTCTACTACCTGATTGCCAGCTGCTGCTCTGATTTATCTATTTATTAATTTATACTTTTCTTTTTTTTTTTACATTTTATGACATGCATTGTTGAAACTAAATATCAGGTGCTGGATTTTGGTTAAAACTAACTTATTGGTGGTATAATACTACACTAGTTACTACTACATTAGTTAGGAAAAGTATTGAACTATATTCCTGGCCTTTACGGTGTTTGAGATTCTGGGTTTTCTATGATACTGGGTAAAAAAAATAATAATAAATTTTACTCTTTTCTATGGTTTTGAAGAACTGCTCTAAACTTTTTATGCTTACAAATTTTAACATAATTTTTTCAAAAATATTTTGAGAACACAGAGTATTCCATACCAGCTGTAGCATGAATGAATAAAAGTTCTCCAAAATGTGAACTGCATTTTTAGACATTCTTTGTACATATGCTGATGAAAATAATCATTAATGTGTGAGAAAATGACTGTTTGGTCCTGACTGATCAGTTCTCCAGTTCAAAAAAATAAACTCAAACCACATTTCTGGAATTTGGAGTTTTTCAGATACAGAGCTTTTTGTAATAGTGGGGGGTACTACAAATGTGGGGGTATTACAAATGAAAACAGGTGAAATTTCATCCATTTGCCTTTTGACTGAAAGGAAAATGGACAGGTTACCATTTCCTGATTCGCAACCAAGGGAAGACTGAAGGAGCTCATGCCAGTTTGGAAAGATTCTTTCCACAGTGAAAATACAGTTGTTAAGAAGGACAGTCACAGCATGGGGAAGGATGGGGGTCAGGATCTGAGATGCCTGGGCGAGTGAGCCCATGTAATCTTGATTTACCTTCTGTATTTCCTCCCGTGGTCTTGGAAACCTTGTGAATGTGTGGCAATGACACAGCAACAAGGCCATTAGACACTGCAGCCACACTGAGAACACGGCCCTCTCTAATCAGTTTCACGTATCCTCCAGTGACATAATACTACAGTGCTGTAAGGAGCTGGACTGTAGGCGTGAGGGCAAAGTCGCGGCAGGTGGGTCTTGCCAAATCTCCCACTGTGAGATTCTCCAGGGAAAGGATTTCAGCTCTTGGTAGCCTGTACCCTTCTATGATGGTTTCATCTGTTAAGTGGTCTAATGTATTGAAGTTGCCCCTAATTGCATAATTGAGAATGTCAATATTACTGTGTCATCGACGTAGGCTCTGCACCTTTGGTTGAGGCGCAGGATTCTCTGGAGTGCAGCCATGACAATTCAGCTTCGTCTCCACAATGGAAGGGTGGTGGTGTTTTGCCCTTATTTAAAAGATTATACTGGTGCATCCAATTTTGTCTTTAAAAATGTAATTACATAATCATTTTCTGACTATTGTAGGTTAAATGGATTAAATATCATCAAATTATCAGAAAGACATCATCACGTTCAAATTAATTTAATACACTGTCATTCCAAATCAGTATATTACAGAAAAATATTTACTTGAAAATATTGAACTGAAAAACTGAAATAAGAACTGTTTTTATAGTGAAAAAATGAAAAAATACACACACACACGCACACACGCATACTGTATATAAATGTTCAGAAATATTTGTATTTTTCACTAACATACTCTTTTGTGGGTTGATTCTAAGGGTGCATCGAAGGTACATGCATATTGTGTGCTCTGCAACAATGCAGAGCTGCGAGCAGAATCTTGGAAATCTCATTATTTAACAGCATTTTAAAGAGACGCTTCAGCTAGAAATGTGTTTTTGAATTCCTTGCTATTTTAAGAACAATTGTTGGAGTCATTAAAAGAGGTTCTTAGCATTAAAAGGCTCATGAGAAACCCACCTCAGAATTGTGGGTTTTTTGCTGCAGTTATTTCTTACTCTGCTCCTGTTTAAAATGCAGCAGGCACTGTATAGTCTCTGCGTGCCCTTACACATCTGTCCACTCTTGTCCTCATTACCTCATCGTTCCACCTGCTATTGCTAAAGATGCTTCTGTTTGATAAATATCAGCAAGCTGTCTCCGTCCCACCAAACACATCCCCAACGATCATCCATCTTTGAAAGGTTACTGCGCGAGGTCTTGCATATACTTGCGATCAATCATCTACCCAAGAGTCTACATTTTTCATTCACTATCTGGACTCTGTGAGGTTCTTATCTCGGTCAAAGGCTCAGTGGCAGCCACTGATTAAGAAATACATCCACCCATCCCACGCCTAAAAACAAAAGCAAAATAAATACATAGGTCATCTTTCAGTCGTAGGACTTGGGAGGCAAGAAATAAATGAACAGTTTATTCTCGCAAGAATTTTTGAGCTAATGGGGCGCATATATTTACATTATTAGCACTCATTTTATGCATATCTAAATGAAACTGCATGTAGTTTTAGCTTCATACACAATTTTGCCTGTCACAAGAGGCATAATTATCTTTTGAGCCCAGTTTAGCAGTTTCATGGTCTGCAATGAAGGCATTTACATCATAATGGGTTGAACGACCCATTAAGGGGTTTGTCAATGACAACAGCTTGTCTTGTGCAAGGTTTGTGTCAAAGAACCTGTTTGCTTTTTGACTCATCCAGACCACCTTTTACCTCAAATGCTGTAATTTCTAATGAAATGGTAGTTTTATTAGAATTCATCCCAGATAGCGGGGCTGTTCATATATAAACACATATTATTCATAGTAAATTCTTTCCCTTCTTAATGTTTGCTTTCATCATTTACCCTATAGATAATGGCCGAGTTTCCCAGATTCATTTCAGAAGATCTTAGCACTAAGCGTTTCTTTAGATCCTTCTTTACCCCTCTCTGCAGATGTAGACCCTAACCCTAACCCTATGGAACTGCAAATTTAAGCACGCAGTTACTGTACCCGACCACTAGATAGCATCCCCAGATTGGTTATTGAATATTCACAAGCAAGCAGAGTTAAAACGCGGTTTTGAATATGGGGAAGTTCACTCCACTCCCTGATTTTCAAGAGTTGCATGAATTAAACTCCTCAGCTAATCCTGATGTGCAAACTGGTCAATATCCTTGCCCATAGTATCGATCCAACAGTTTAAAAAAATGATCTATTGCGACAGAACAAATCTTTGTCCTGTGTAGCAACCATGTTAGCTACAGTGGGCCAACGGTATTCCGATTAGTGGTTAAAAAAAATCAGTTATTGAAGCAAAAAATTCGACATGGTATTGATCCTCTCATATTCTACTATCAATTACAGTCATCTCTTTCAAAAAATGCATAGTTCCGTACCATGGATTTACATGTAGATTCCTCCATCGACAAATTCAGAGCTTCCTTATATCCACCCTAGTACTGGTGTGGATAGCCCATCACTCAATTATACACTCAGGCTCTTCTGCGTAACTGCACAGTTATAGTTCACACCCTTGTAAAACTTCCCCGGTAACAATGTAGTGATTGCCTTGTTTCTTACCCAATTCCCAAGTGTTTAAACATTCTACAGTAAGTGAAACACATTGATTGGACAAACACAGAGCATAGAAGCCTATGCGTATCAGCAGGCTCGGTTGCATCCTGCCTACGTTGCGCACATTACGCGGCTGAAATAGACGTGATTTATAGAAAAAAGGCTCGCAAAAGTGGCTTTGAAGTGTTCAGTTACATTTACAGTATTAAAATGAGATAAGGACATGGTCAATGGGAATTATTTCAAATGAACATTGGTCTCTGGAGGAGGGATTCTTGAAAAAGGTTAGGCTGCTACTTTTGCTTTTTGTTTTGGAATGAATACTGTATTCAAAAAAATCAAATGCCGAGGTTTTTTTCCTGTTTAAAATGCGAACTACCCATGCATTTGGGTGGACGCCCAGGTACGTTCATTGCACCGTTCTGCTGAATCCAGGGAGACAATTTATTGTTTCATCTTCCCAGAAAGTGGAATGTCTATTCTGTTAAAATAAGGTATATTTCAGAATTCAGATTATACTGAGTTAGTGAGTTGTACTTGTTCCTTATAAGTGTTGAAATGAGTTTGTGAGCTCGGAAGTTGGAACTGCTGGTTTCATTGCAGAGTGAATTCCCTCAACGTTTAATCAGCAGTTTATTTAATGACTGTGTGTGCTGGCTTAGGGGACTTAGAAGAAAAATGGAAAAAACTCTAAAGTTTATTATGGAGAAAAGGCATTTTTTGTGTTTGGAGAGGTTACTGGTGACTACTGATGTTCAGCTACACTTATATTGATAAATTCATGCTAAACTCAACCAGAACGCTCTTGACTGGGGAACGCGGCCAATGCCTAAAAATGATAAAGGGGTCAAATGGGAAGGGGAGGTCAAAGGTGCATTTTTACAGACATGAATATTTTCTTTGTGTAGGGGAAAAGCAAATATTTAACTTCAGTCTCACCCTTAATACCGTGAGTATTGGTTTGTACTCGGACGGCCCACATCTTTTCATGCTTTATCTCAAAAGTGGTCTTGACATGACTTGTCCTGAGAGGCTAGTTGGATGAGCCATAAAGTCTTGTGTGGCGAGTCTGCTCTTTCTCTACAGGAAAATATTTTTTCTTTGGAAAAAAGCATCCCTGACAGAGCCAGTCGAAGTTACATGGATGTTTTTCACCCAGACATGATGGAATTGCCAGTTTGCTATGGCGTTGATGCACTGTTTTTTCGGGGGATGCTAGTGGCTGATCTGAATGGCTTTAATGAACCTCCATGACAACTGCAGGTAATTAATTTACCACAGACTAACCCTCCAGTCCCACACTAACAATGTAACGGGCATCAATTTAGAGTCCTATATCTGCTGAATTCTTCCACTGCACTCGGAATTGGTATGGATTTTACATAGATGTCCCTGGAAGAGATGAGAAAAAAGTTCTGAAGATTAGCGCATAATGATCTTTGTTCTGCTCTAGAAACCTTGCTCTGTTTGGCATTCTATTTCATTTCGCAAGTTTTCATGGGGGCAGAAATAAAATAAAATAAGCTCAATGATTTTGTGTCTTGCCCTGAGCTTATGTGAGCCAGCACACCTCTAAACTGCAGACTAATGGGAAATGTATGCATTGCATTAAAGAGAATCTGCTTTGGTCATGCATCTGAAAGCATATAGTTCCCTTTCCAAGGTCAATTCAGGTTTCTTGAAACCAGGTATTTATAAAAATAAAGATGTGCTTTTAAATTAAATAATAATTCAGTGTAGAGTGAGAGAGCATAATCAAGTAAGCACTTTCCATAAATAAAGTTCCATGTGCTTTGAGATACTGGCATAGAATCCTCAAAATGAAAAATCACGCGACCACTTACTGAGAATATAACCAATGCAAAATCACCTAAAACTGGCCTTCAACATTTACTGCTTTCAGGCCATTTTACTTTTACTACTTTAGGTGACAACCAGATATGTTATAAAACCTTTTAAATTCAACTGGGCATGTTACAATTCAGCAATAACTTGTAAAAACATGGTAGAATTATTTGAATGATGGCCTTTCTAGACCTCTAGTGTGTTGGGGTATCACTAATGATCTTTCTTCTTAATTTTTTAATTCCGTTAATGAATTTGCTGAAATAATGGGTGCTCTGGGAAATACATACTTTCATAATTGTGCGTATTATTATTATTTTTTCACAACACATATTGCCATCTAGACATCATTTGTTCCAGGGATGTCCCCGCACTTTCAGCAAGACGACACCAATCCACACTCTACACATGTGCATTCTGTAAAACATGATTGCCCTATTAACCCCTTGGCTCAGAATACAAATAACACCAATTTTTCCTGTTATACATGAGCCGACTCTGATTTATAACTCAGTAGTTGTTTCACAGAGACTGTGGAAAATTAATACATTGAGGCAAAAGACATTTGAAAATTCAACAGAATTATTTAGGAATCAAATTTCAGAATTAATGGACGTTGGCCTCTATATCTGTGCAAAGGGGTAAGGTTATGTGAGCTTATTTCATCTTTTTAACTCCATTTGTTGTGACAAGTTTTAAATGTTTTCAAGTGTTTTCAAAAGAATTTATCCTGTCTTTTCTAATTGCGAGTGAGTGCAGAGCTTATCTTTAAGCTGAGTTTCCTTGTATTTAGTTGAGTTAATGCACAGTTTAAGGCAGCCAAAGAACTCTCCTCTCCAAGTTTAATCAGCTTGAAATTAATTTCAGCGCGTGGCGGCATAAGCAGATTGTGCGGGTTTTAGATTTTCCTCTCTGTAGTCCTCTCTCTGTTTGAGAATGTATGGCGTTTTATGAAGTGAAACCCCGTATAACTGCACACTTGAGGACCTGCATATGGGGGAATAAGAGAAAATTCCACCCATCAGGACACCTGTTGGTCAAGTATAAGTATTAAAATGTTTAATGAGTGGAATGAAACACACTGTAATGCTGTACGGAGGTAAACAGTCGACTGTGCCAAATGGCAGTGATCACATTGTTGCAGTGATCACACGGCATATTTTCAATCAGAAATTAAATTCAATTAACATGTTAGAACATCAAATAATGCTTTGTTCTACTTTTTTCAATATTGTCAAGAATGAAAAAAAAATTGCACAAATATATATATGTAAAAAAAAAACACCAATAATGCAAAAAAAGCAAAAATATATAAACAATATAATTATAGAGAAACTGAATATGCAAACACACATGAAATACTTTATTGATGTCTGGGTGGAAACAACAAAAATCATAATCATTTAATACAAAATAAATTTCGACAAAATCAAGGTTTCATGATCATTGGCAGCCTTAATTTGGTACTTAGTGCAACCGCCTCTGGCAAAGTTAATAGCATGGAGTCTTTTCCTGTAATCTTTGACAAGGTTAAAGCTCACATTTGGGGGGATTTTGACCATTCCTCTAGGTGAATCCTTTGGGTGTTGAGGGCTCAAGATTCATCAGTGCTCAAGGGCGCTGAGGGATATTCTGTCTCGTCCAAACTGACAGAAGGGCTACTGTGGCATAAATCGCTGAGAATTTTAATAATACTCGCATGAGGAATGTATTACCTGCTGCGTATAGTGCTTCGTAGCCCCAGACCAGTTGGGGTGCCCATTCTTAGCCTTAATTCCACCGGGAGTGTCTTGGCTGCGTTACTGCCACGACGTGGTTGCCGGAGTTGATCCTGGGCCATTCTACACAGTGGTTGTGCCGCGCCACGCGACGTCTCTGCAGCGTCCCAGAAGCGGCTCTCCACGCTGCTCCGCTAAAAATATGCGCCGAGTCTATTTCTGCCGCTGGCAAGCCACAGTCGTGCTGATCTGAATATAGAAGGGATATGTTTCCCATAGTTCTACCATATACATTTATTGGATCCAACTACGTTAGTATTTGTGCTAATGGGAATCGCATCGCCATATCACGCCAGACAGGAAGTAATCATCAAGGGGAAAACACTTTTAACTAAAAGAAACCAGCCACAAATCTTTGATATAAAATTAGTTTATAACTTACTTTTCAATGCTGTGATTTTGTTTTAACTAAACACAGTTTTTATTTTTTATTTTTTTTTAATCTATGGTGTTCATGGCTGGACTGTGGCAGGTTCTACAGCACAAAGACGACAATGTCGTAAAATGCAATTAAAGCAGAAAAAATAACAGAAAACATTAAAGGTCGTTGCACAAATATGCTGGTAAAAATGACGAAATATGCAAAATCTGAGCAGGTCGATTGTATCAGCTGACAGGACGCTGCCCTGACGTTCCGCATTCAGTGGAACATGAAGTTGCATACAACAGTGTTCTCCAACTCTCCTGGATGCCCACCTGTCCTGCGTACTTTAGATTTCTCCCTGCTCCAGCTCAGGTGATTTACATGATCAGCTTGTTAATCACCCCCTAAAGCTGACTGATGACACCTGATCATGTGACTCACCTGTGCTGGAGCAGGGAGAGATCTAACGCAAGCAGGACAGGTGGGGCTCCAGGAGAGGGTTGGGGAACACTGGTGTACAAGACACAGCAAAATAGCGTCCCTCACGTCACGCTGCAATTTCGTACACGTCCGGTGGAATCCAGGGGTTACTCTACTGCTGAAAGCACCTACAGTGGACACATCAGCATCACAACTGGTTGCCTGATCATGTGATTCTCATTTTCTTTTGCGTCATGTGCATCAGCAGGGTATGAGTGCACCACTGACCTGCTGAGCAGACGGCGCCAAGATTCACTGTGGGAAGAAGACAAGCTGGTGGAGGGATTGTGATGCTCCGGGAAATGTTCTGCTGGAAAACCCTTGGTCTGGGAATTTCAGTGGGTATCAGTTTGATGGCGCTCTATTTTTATCTCAAGATGGTCATATACAAATTATTAGGCAGGTGGTTTTAACGCTGTAGCAGATCATTGTATTTGCCAGTGATCTTTTTCACATGCATTCATATTTCATCAAGTGTTATAAAAAGATTCTTACATGGTCAATGCATTCCTTTTCTTTTGTATCGATATGACGTAACAGTCTATTACCATTTATAACCACATACTATGTCAGATACAACTGGTTTTGTTGCAGATATTATAATATAAATACCAGTTTTTGGTCACACTAGATGAAGTGTTGCTCATAAAGGCTATGTAAAGCATGTATAATGCCTTCATAAATGAGACATAATGTCTTCATAAATCAAATGTAAAGGCTCAGGCCCACTGGGTATTTTTTGTCTCTGCGATGTACTCTCGATGGAAATCGATGAACCTTGGGAGGCGTTGGGGAAAGGTTCCCCGATGTCCCGGGGAAGCTTCAGGAGTGTTGCCAGCCATCTGGAACCATCGGCAGGCATCGGGAGAACTGTAAAAAATTAGCAAGCATTGAAATTTTTCCCGAAAACAGGAAAACAGGCCAGGGATGCTTCCTCGGAGCTTCGGTGGAATATTATTTTCCCAGAGGCATCCCGAAGCATCGTTGATGTCTCACCGAAGGATCAGGGGACCTTCGAGGATAATTGAATCTTCAACGAAAGTTTGGCGACCTTTCGGTGAAACATTCCCAATGTCGCCAAAATTTTGGCAACGGTTGAAATGTGCATTCTTCCCATGGCGCTGATTGGCTGGATTTTGCATTTGCACGCACTATAAGTACATTTCATATAAGTGCATGCCAGAGAGAGAATGATGCTGAGCCCAAAATGTGCATATATTATAGCGTGGCCAAACACAGTCATTTTATCAATGTTTCGTCCAGGGGCAGGTCGTCTGTTAGACCAAAATAAATTAGATGTGTTCAGCTCCACTACACCATTTTATGGAAAAACTCGTCAACAAAACCACGAGAAAGTGAAAAACTTGTATTGTATCAACAAAGAAAGAGGCACTTCCGTTTGCTCAAATAATAGGATTATTTACATCAACAGAAAAAATGAACAGGTTAAGGGGAAAAATCCATGGAAAATAAATAACCCAAATTGCAGGCCCCAGCCTAGACACTTGCAAGAAAACTAAATATATATATCCAACCACTCAAAAAAAAAAAATAGCTGATTCATTTCTAAAGGAAAAGACTGGGCTGCTGCAGTACAGATTATAACAACCAGATGCGCTTGACAGACGCAAGTCACGGTCAGCTGAATTAAGCAATGCCCAGCAGCCTTCCCATCATTAACCCCTTTGCGCAGAAGCCAAATCTGGCTTTTTAGGTGTTACCTGATTTAAGGCTTTATAATTCAAGATTGCAGCTTCACAGACAGAAAATCTTTGGCTCAATTGAGTCTAGACTCTTTAAGCATTTAGACTCCCATCGTATTTCAGTTTATTTTTATGATTTTGGTGGAGAAAAGGGGCTGCAAACATAAAATATCTTCATGAGAATTTACTATTGAAATAGCAAAAAAAAATTATACTGACAAATGAAAACACAGCTGGGGCTTAAATTTATACATTTCTGGGCTCATGAACTTCGCTAAATTAGACAGCTATCCAGGTGTCTCCCCAAAGTCTGAGATCCATCAAAATGGTTCACTGTCAAATCATACATTAATCATATATTTAACACAAATTAACTTTTGGGGCATGAAATTCAGCATGAACTAATGATTTTCTGGTTGAGTTTAGCATGAATTTATCAATATCAGTGCAGTTGAACATCATCTCCAAACACAAAACATGCCTTTTTTCCATAATAAAGTTAACAATATTGTCTATTTTTCTTTGAAGTCCCTCCATGATGTTTCAAACTCGGGGAAGCTCAGGGCCATCTACGCCGATTATACTCCAGAGATTTCCCTAGCATTGGGAGCTATCTCCGATGTTTCATGGGCATTGTTCAGGGGACATTCCCAGAAGCTTTGCGACCATAGCCAAAGCATCGGGGAATGTTCACCGGACCATCCGATGCCTAATAAGTGCAATTTCTAATGCGACTACTCCGTTTTTTTTGGCAAATACATCATGAGCATTGGGAGCCATCGGGAGAGAATTTCTTCCCAGTGGGACCGAGGCGTAAGCAAATATCACGCTTTGTGTTGGATGAAATAACACATTATTATTCAGCATGTGATGCCAGATGTGATGTAACTGACAGTGTCACTTAGCTAGTGGCTAAATACTATAGAGGGTGACATTTTCAGCTAAGTGACATCAAATGCTGAGTCAGGATGTAATATTTTACCCTTTACAAAGCATAACATTTGCTTACATATGATTTATGAAGACATTATGTCTCATTTATGAATGCATTATGCATGGTGTATAAAGCCTTTATGAGAAACACTTAATCTAAAGCATGACCGAGTTTTTAAGGCATGCTATGTATTTGAACCACAGCAAATATCTTTAAGAGGCAACTTTATGAACTCTATGTCCAACTCGCAACCATGGGCTGAAACCTTCCAAGGAAAAACGCTGTGTGCTGCCCCATGGGTGACTCATTTACACATTTAAACACAAGAAGATGTAGCACTGTGCCAAAGTTGTAATGGGTCAATAAAATACAAAAAAAAGTCCAGGAATAGAGATAACCACATTGGAATTTCACAGCAGGAGAGGAGGCGAGGAGCCAGCATGGCTTCCCTCTAACTAGCCTTTACAGTCGCCTGGAGAATTTTCTTTGGTGAACCTAAATCTGAATGATGCACAAAATGTTGGATAAACTGGCCTGTAAGCTATTTCAGAGGGAGGAATTGCATCTGTGGGGATGCCAGCACCTATTCTGGCGAGGTGTGTGCTTTGTCCTGGGCAGCGTTAGCAGCAAGAGGTGGGTGGACTTGGAGGAACACGAAAAGCTGTCTTTTTGTGGGTTGTGTATGCAACTGCTCCACCAATCATGTTGGGTTTTTCATTGGGATGATAGATGGTGTCTTTGAGAATATATAAAAACAAATCTGTTTTGGCATGTATTCAGTGGCTTCTCTCTACTCGCCAACTCTCAGCTCTCAGTGATGGCGGCGTTGGCACCAGTGCACAAGCTACTTTGTGCGTTACTTAAATGCCGTTGATCCATGGTTGTACTGAGTGAGCTGCAAACATGTGGTCTTTTATCTTGCACTGCTAAAGATCAGGGACAACGGTTCAGAATTTACTTGCAGGAAATTAAAAAGTTACAAGTAATTTCAAATTCAACATGTGTTGACAAGAAGGCAATTGAACATTGCTAATTTCGACCGGGCATCCATTGGTATGTTGTTCAAGTCAATATCTGCTCATCTGCGTTTAGTCCATATTTAATATAATAATAATAATAATAATAAAAATAATAATAATTATTATTATTTATTATTATTATTATCTACTTTGGCATTCTCTTGGCATGTATGATACAACTGAAAATAACACACAATTGACTTTTTATTGCTTTGTGGCCAAAAGTTGTTTTGTTGTAGACACACTTTATGACAATGCCCTTATGAAATATGACCATATAACAGGGGTGTTCAATCTTATCCAGAAAGGGCCGGTGTGGGTGCTGGTTTTTGTTAGAGCCCAACACTAACACACCTGATTCTACCCGCCAAGGTCCTACTTGAAACCCCTAATTGGTTAATTAGTGGAATCAGGTGCCGTTGCACTGCTGGCTAACAGAAAAACCTGCTCCCACACCAGCCCTTTCTGCATAAGATTGGACACCCCTGCCATATAATGAAACTTAAATGTGACTCATTCCTTCAACACATACTTTAATCTGAGGCAAAAGTTATCACTGGGGTGTTTGTGATTGTGAGAACGTTCAAACAGTTTACAAAAATTTGTTGGTTACCTTTAAAAAATTACATGGATTCATCGTAATTACTGGCCATCTCTGATTAACTTGGCAGGGGTTGAAAATATCGAATTCTTGTCAGCCCCCTGCCAAATATTAGCTTTTCAGAAATCCAATATATCTGCCCTATGTTAGCTTCAGTTGTAATGCCATTGTGTTTCACATTTAAAATACCCAGGAGGTACAGATTTGAATCAGCATCAAGAAAAGGTGCCAGAATCATTTTTGAAGTGCAGGAGCCAAATATGTCCAAAATATAATGCAGCTTAAACCCACTCAAGGTAATTTTTTTCAATTGGTTTGATATCTAAACTATTTTTCAGTTTAGTTTTGATTGCTTAATGGGATTTAGACCAATTTTGTTGTAGGTTATATTTTTGGAGATATTTATGGGAAAAAAATCAGATTGTTTTGTTTTTCATTTCATTTAGTTTTAGTCGAGTTTTCGCTTAACCCCTTTCTGCAGATGTAGACGCCCGCATCTATAGACCTGCCAATTTAAGCACGCTGTTACAGTACTCGATCACTAGATGGCACCCTCGGATGAGTTATTGAATGTTCACAAGCAAGCAGACATCGAACGCGGTTCTGAATATGGGGAAGTTCACTCCACGCCCTGTTTTTCAAGAGCTGCATGAATTAAACTCCTCAGCTAAGCCTGATGTGCAAACTGGTCAGTTTCCTTGCCTATAGTATCAATCCAGCAGTTTAAAAAAACAATATCTTGACACAGAAAAAATCGTTATCCTCTGTAGCAACCAGTTGAGCCACAGTGAGCCAACAGTCTTCCAAGTAATGGTTCAGAAAAATCAGTTTTCTGAGGCAAAAAAATTGACATGGTATTGATTCTCTCACATTCTACTGTTAATTACAGTCGTCACATACAAAAAAATTCATAGTTCCCTACCGTGGATTTACGCGCAGATCCATTCATTGACAATTCCAGCGCTTCCTTATATCCACCCGAGTACTGGCGTTGATAGCCAATCACTTAATCATTCGCTCAAGCTCTTCTGCGTAATTGTATAGTTACACTTCATGCCCTCGTCAAGAATCCCTGGTAACAATGTATTGATTGGCTCGTTTCTTATCCAATTCCCGAGTGTTTAAACATTTTAGAGTAAGTGAAACACATTGATTGGACAAACACAGGGCATACAAACCTATGCGTATCAGCAGGCTCGGTTGTATCCTGTCTACGTTATGCACATTACGCGGCTAAAATAGACGCGATTTATAGAAAACACGTTCGCAAAACTGGCCTTGAAGTGAATAAAACCAGCGTGTCTTCTTCCTACAGTGCATCCAGCTGCCATTTTTTTCCCAGCTAGATGGTGCCTGCATACCCAGCCTAAGCATGTGATTTAAAAGAAAATGGGACTCATTAGACCAGGTGACCTTCTTCAATGTCTATTAGGTCCAGTTCTGAAGTTCAGGTGCCCATTGAGGGCGCTTTTAGTTGTGGACTGGGGTTAGAGTGGGTACTTTGACTGGTATGCACCCTAAAAAGTGCAGTACGCAGCAGGGTATGATGCACTGAGAGTCATAATATATTTTGCATGTAAATAGTGTCGACAATCTCAGCGACTCATGCCAGAGTTGCTCTCTGTCAGTTGGGACCAAACGGGACAGCCTTTATAGCCCTCGTGCATTTATAAGCCTTGGGAGCCAAAAACCGGTCAGTCGGTTCATGATTTGTCCCACCGTAGACCACTGTCAGTAGGTACTGACATCTGGAGACAGGGAGCACCCCAGAAGTCTCTTGACTTCAGAGACGTTAGGCCATATGTAACAATTTGGCCCTTGTCAAAGTCCCTCAGTTCCCATTTCTCCCACACCCAACATGTAGAATAACATTTTGAATCTGTCTGCAGATCTTGACATGTGCCATTGTGATGAGATTATCAACATTATTTGCTGCACCAGTGGGTGGTTTTAATGTTTTGGCTTATCAGCGTACATTGGTGCAGACTGAGTTTTGGATGGATTTCAACAAGTGGACCGCCTATCGGCGAATGTCGTATTGCTGCGCAATACTAGTCCCCTACCGGTGTATGCATATTATATTTCCTAAAAAGTAGGTCAAAGTGACCTGAATAGGGTACATGACACACACTCTCCCCAAGCTGCATCCACACACCAACTTTGATGTTCCTAGGTCATACGGTATTGAAGTTATGGAGCGGACACGAATGCGGACGGACTGACTGACTGACGGACGGACGGAGTGCAATCCTATAGTCCCCTCCGTTTTCTGGTAGGGGACTAATAAAATGAAACAAAATTTTCATCCAGATATGACAGTTTTGGGGTGTATGATTTAGTTTTAGATTTCTCTTCTTTGACCCAGTAATGCTTTTACTTCTGCTTTTATTTTTATTCACAAGATACTTTGTTATTTATTTTAACTTTCAGTCCTAACAATAGCAAAGCTTGACTTAAACGTAAAGATTTTATTGATTTTTATGCCCATTGTGTAAAAATGATTTGCGCAAGGAAATTCTTTGACACGTATCCTCTGTTTCAGTTCCCACAGACCCCAAAGTCTCTCAAAAATTCATAAAGACTTTCTTTGTTTTTCAGCTTGATACTTAAGTGATCTCAACTCAGTGAGAACTAGTTGAACAAGGAAAACATGGTTTCAAACTCAATTTTGTTTTAGATTTTGTTTTGTCCGGTCCAAAAATATTATGCGCAACATTGATTTGGGGTGCCAGCAGCCCCAACAATAGCGCACATTTACATGCACTAGATTTTTATAAGCTTTTAATCTGTTATTGGCCTGAGAGTTACAGCTGATTCAGTTTCATCAACAAGTTTATACATTCTGTGTATAGATAAATAGGCAGGCATTTCCTCATACACACATACATGTACAATCCACACCCCTCCATCGGCCCCAGAGTCATGGACGAAAGAACACAGACCTGCACACGCACCTTCTCTACCAATGAAGTTGCAATATCACTTTTTTAACCACAAGAACCTCTCAAATACTACCTTCCCACCCGCTGTATTTAAGCCTCCTGCAAAACATTATACCAAAGCATTGTGAGTTTGTATGTAGATGATTCTATAATGATGTTTCCACAGAGAACAATTTCTTGCATCTGAGGGTTCTTCATGTCTGACTATTCACCCTCCAAGTATGATGATAACTCATGCCTGGGGTAGGGCTGGCTTAGTTTATCAAAGGAAGAGAGCAGAGTCATCGGTCATATTTCTTTTTCTGCTGTATTGGTTTCCTTCTATTCAAATACACTTTGTAAAATTATGATTCGGCAGGGATTTGCAGCTGCTCAGGGTCTGGTAATGGAATGCAGCAACACTGAAATTTAGGATAGAGAGAGAGAGAGAGAGAGAGAGAGGATAATTCGGAGGACCCTGATTATAGAGGATCATCCTCTGATAAGAGGGAATCCCTCAAGGCCGGTTCTCCTGTGGCCTCCCAGTCTCAGGAAGAAACCTTTGCTTTGACAGTGGACACTATCACCTCCACAAATGAAAAAAATAAGTTTTCATGGTGTCTCTCCAGACTTCAGTTAAAGGGCAAACTTCATCAAGATTGTTCCAAGTCCCTCCAGATATGCCATCAGCTATGCCACATCATAAAATAAAATAAAAATTTGGAGCTGTACATCTTGCCTCCAATTGAAGACATCATTCTTCAGATGACAGACTTTGACAGGAAGAGGGTTCAGGGCGAACAGTGGAAACCCACAGACGTGAGATGAATATGGGCAGCATGTGAGACAGACTCCAGCGATGCCTTGGTGTTTACTGAGGGGAAGGAATCCAGGAGGAGCTCATGAAAGAGGCGGGGTTAGACTGTAGTGCTGCATCTGACTGAGGGACTTCGTAATCATGACATGATGGGAGATTCTTTCCATATCCTACATTCTAGGGCTAGAACTTCTCAAATGTAAGCTCACAATATAGGGAACAATTAGAATGAATAAGCTAGAGCTTTAAAAAATAAAAATAAAAAATGTCAGAACATCAGATGATGACCAAACTCACGTTATCATCTACTCTCGCTGTGACAACTGACAGCTCTTGGATCCTAGAACCGACTCCCTTCAGTAAAAAAAATAATAAATAATAATAATGGTTCTAATGAGCACAATACAACCAGAAGAGAAATGTTGTGAACAAACTTTAGTTCGGATCATAATAGTATAGAAATGGCAGGCGACAATACCGACAGACGTTGTGAAGAAGATGGATAATGGCAGAAGAGTAACAATAATACAAAGTGATCAAATGAGAAAAGCAGACGCAAGAGAAATAAACTGAAGTGGGAGAGAAAATAAGTCATAAGAGGATTTAAGATATTGAGGCTTTGGAAAATATATGCATATGGTGGAGTCTTTATATGAAGTTTGGTAGCTGTAACATAAAAGGGGTAAAAATGATGTATTTTCTAAAAAAAAAAAAAGTGCCCATTATAATACTTTGCAAAACGATACAATTCCTGCAGGAATTGTGAGGTGGGGTTTTCAATATGGTTATTTTCAGCGGTTGCTAAGGTGTCCAAGATGGTTGCTAGGCTGTTTCTTAAAGGAGCAGTATGTAAGAAATTATTGTTGATTAATCATGAAATGGCCCTGGTCAAAAAACAAGAATGCGGCAAAAGTACAGGGAATAGGCAAAGGTCGATATCAAGGACGGTCCAGTCAGAAAGATAAATCACAATGAATCAAGGCGAAAAAACGTAGCACAGGAGACAAGTAGTTCCGAGTAGCTTCTGGTTTTGTGTGTCTTAATTGGTTCTTGTGATTCTTTGAGTGTTTATCTTTTTTTTTTGTTTGTTTCTTGCAGCGCCTCCATGCTGTTATGGCCCCTTATGTTTTCTGTATTATTGGCTTCTTTTTTTATGTCCCCTCCTCTGTTCAGTCAGTGTTTGGTTGTTTTCCTGCTGTGCCTTTGTGCCTTTCCGATGTTCTGGGTTCAGGTTTTTTTTTTTCATTCTTGAATGTTCATCTAGTCCAGTATTCTGATCTCCCCAGTTTTTGACTCTGCTTCAGCGATTGCTTAGATGCTCGGACGCCGTTACTGTGCTTTATTCTGTTCCCCGATTTCGTCTCCAGTGCGCATGACCACACCCCCCGATCACTGCTCGGTGCTGCATTCTGTCTACCCGGCTTTCTGCACGGCCTGCTCGACGGTGCGCTCTGATAACGTTTTTGTATCAGAGCTTGGAAATGAACTCTGGTTTGGGATGTATACTGGAGTCTAGAACTGAGCCTGTGCGAGTATCCTGACTGACAGATTTTCTCACTGGGGTCGAACTGACCCCAAACATCATTTATTTTACTGAGTCAAATATATCTGGTTTCCTTTGAATATTCTGTCACACAAAGGTAATACGATTGTTTTCCTGAGGAGCTATGAAAATAAAATATGTTAATATTTGTTGTAATAATAGTGATGTTTGGCCTTTTGCTTGCTTCACATTTAGGTGAAAAGCCAACTACAACAAAAAAATGTGTGTTGAATTTTTAAAAATTTTATTTAATGCCATTGCAGTGGATTGGAGTAAATGCAAGAACTTCGTACTTAAAGCATTATTAAATTGAGTAATCTGATTCTGTCAATCTCTGGCTGTTTTTTGTTTAAATTTTTTAAACATTTTTTTTTGTTAAGAGTTTAAAGTCATGCCTTGACTGCGCAAAAAAAAAGAAGAAACCACGTTTAAATTTCACAGTTCAGTTGGAAATTTTCTCGCTAAAACAGAGGATTTGGAGCTGAGTTGACCTGACAAGTTAAGAATTGAATGAAGAAAAAGTTGAATAATTTTTAATTGTGCTGGGCTACAGCATGCCAGGCTTCATGAAGGGCACACAGGAATTTCATCTCATCTGCCTCGATCTGTTTAAGACAGAAAAAAAAGCTCTCGCGACCGCAATAGCATGGAATGTTGAAACAACAGACACACCAGACCATGAGTTAGACGGCAGGGAGAGAGAGTTCATCGAAGGATGTTACTACAAATCCCCAGGAGCCGGTTCATCGTGTGGAGGAGTTTCACACTTGTGGTATTCTTGGTCGTGTCGAAACCTCTCTCCCCTGAGTGGATCATCATTGTGTTAATGACCCGGTAACAACATGCTGTGGGTAGCGTATAACTCTAGACAGAGTAGAAAAATCCACTACTCCAGTAGAATCCCTAGTGGGTCCGTTTATAAGAGTAAAGTTTGAAGCAGTATCACTTTTGGAACAAAATGCATACTCATGGCCACAGATGAACAGAGCAGGAGTCAGAAAGTGAATGTTCTGCCAAGTGTTTCTTCCATCCTTGAACTCGGCAAACAAATTTCTCTGAATAATACCACTAATTAGTAAATCCGGGTAACAACATATTGCAGAAAAGCCCAGAGGACAGGACACCCATGATTTCCAACAAGAATGTCAAATTTGGAGTCTACTGACCACAGGACACTTTGCCACTTTGCTACAGTCCATTTTAAATGAACCTTGGCCCACAGAACCTTGGGGGCGCTTTTGCATCATGCTCAATAATGGCTTGCTTTTTGCATGATAGAGTTTTAGGTGGCATCTGTGGATGGCACTGCGGACTGTGTTTACAGACAGTGGTTTCTTGAAATATTCCTGGGCCCATTTAGTAATGTCAATGACAGAATCATGCTAGTGAGTGATGCAGTGGCGTCTGAGGGCCTGAAGCAGAGGCGTTACCAGAATGCCAAGCTTGGGGGGGCATTTGTCCTCTTTAAGGGGGGGGGGGGGGAAAGAACCTCTAAATCGCCATAAAATAAATAAATAGGGCCTATATATATATACACATATATATATAGTGGTGGCTGGTAAACTGGCGATAGGGGAGGGACATAAACAGGTGTGGTCAGTTTTCATCAATTATGCACACTGGGGTTGTGCCAATCGAGAGCCGCAATTTTTTTTAAGGCGTAGCACCACCACCTGCTGCCGTGGGACGAACATCCGAGCTTTCCCTTTTCCTTTATTAAACCTATGACAGGTTGAATGAAAGTGCGAAACATCAAAGGGCATGTGAAATGCTTCCAAAAAAAAACTCAACTGACATCAGTATTTTTCGGCGACATGCCGCACAGAGCCAAATAAAGGACTACAGAATCGCCTCATATTAACAAATTGGGCAACAGCAGATTTGCATGAACGCGATTGTCATTGCCACGCGATTTCGTGCGACTGATCGTTTATATCCCACATTCACGTTTCATCCGCTTTCAGGGAAGACGAAGATTTTTTCTAATTATTCAAGCTGGCATTCTTTCAATCTAACACTGTAGGCCAGTTAGGTTTGTCTACTTTTCACCATCACATCTTAATCGTTATAGGCCACTGAAATTGTTTGATTGTTATTGAGGCCGAGTACATGGGAGCAGATTTAGGGAAGGTTGGAGCACCTGCAATTTGTGAAATCTAAACTCAGGCTTCTTCCCGGCAGCATTTTAAATCGTTTTAAGCCGTTTCAGGTGTGTGTGTTTAAAGAAATTACATGCGACTGCCCACAGGCCTCATGACTGTAAGTGGGTCTCATCACACTTTTAAAAAATCCGCGTTCAGCATCGTCACATCCCAACTCAGCATTTCATCTCTCGTTGTAGTATATTTAGGAGATCAAAATGATAAAATAAAAATAAGGAAATTTGTTATAAAAGCTCCCTGGATTTTAAGCGTGAAGAAAATACACAAGATGGAAAACCTTGTGGAAAGCGGATGAAACATGAATGTGGGATAAATGATCAGCCACTCGAAATGGCGCGGCAGTGTCATCGTGTTCATGCATATCTGCTCTTCTACGGCCATTTAAATTTCGAAATGCATCAAACATGTTGTCTTCTTAAACAGCTCTACTTTTCAACTTCGAGAGTAAACAAATCCACCATTTGATTGCCAATCAAGCAAAGTAAATGGGACCACGTTTAGTTTTCTTAAAGTTGCCTTCTGAAGTCCTTTACTTGGTTCCGTGTAGCACGTCGCCGAAAAATAAATGCCAGTCAAGTTTTCTTCCCGAAGTGCTTATGATACAGAATTATTGTTGCAACAACCCCATTGAGTGACGGGCAACTCCAGACTAGCTGCTGGCGAGCTGCCTGGGCTCACTCAGTAGCCGCCTCAGGTTATAATCACACGAGTCAATACAGATGACAAACTAGTAGACAAATTACCTTAATGTCAAACAACAAGACGAACAAAATAAGCGGTGGCAGAAGTAGCAACAAAAGAGATATGGGCGAAGTTTTAATTCCCTGAGAGAAGCACAGGGCCGGAGACGTGACGTCAGACTGATGAGTGAAGACGGCAGTCTAAGAGAATAGGAGGGTCCCTGGTAATTCAATAGTGCCCGTTGGTTTCACAGCAGAATAGACTGGCAAAGGAATCCACCAATCACACATAGTGATAGATCGATGAATCATAGGTATAGCTCACTCTAAATGGCTGTCCATTTCCGGCTGTGAATCAGTTGGATATCTTGTATTTGCTGCCAAATTGGAGTAAATCAGTTTTTTATCTTAAGTTCTCATTGGGATGGCAGATCTTTTCTCAGGGTGGGCACTGCCCACCCCCTGCCCCCCCCCTTGGTAACGCCCCTGGTCTGAAGTTCACAGGCATCCAGTAAAGGTCTTCAGTCTTGTCCCTTACACACAGAGATTTTTCCACTTTCTCTAAATCTTTTGATGATGTTATGCACTGTCGATGATGAGGCCTTCAAAGCCTTTGCAATTTGACGTTGAGGAACATTGTTTTTAAATTAATCCACAATTTTTTTTACAGAACCCTTCACAGGTTGGAGAGCCTCTGGCCATCTTTACTTCTGAGAGACTCAGCCTCTCTAAGACATGTTACAAACGTGATGCCAGTTGATGTAATTACTTGCTAAATGTTCTTTTCAGCCCTTTCTTTGCCCATGTCCCAACTCTTTTGAGACCTTTTGCAGCCAGAAAATTTGAAATGAGCTCATTTTGTGGATAAACATGTAAAATGTCTCAGTTTCAACATTTGAAAAGTTATTCATTTTCTATTGTAAATAAGATATTGGCTCATTTGATCTAAAAGTCATTGCATTTTGATTTTATTCACAATTTACACTTCGTCCAAACTATTTCAGTTGTACATTCCCATACATATTTTACTTTAAGTTTAAGTTTCACCATAATGATTTAAAAAAATGAATAGTCAACCATGACTTCCTAGTTCCCTGGGATATAAATACGAGATGATACATTGGCAATTTTCCTTAATCATCTATCACCATGAATGAGACAAAATATGCCAAGATGTGCAATAAAGTTGTTGAGCATTGCAAATGCCAATGTGATGGCTAAAAAAAATTGAGAATCCCATTTCAACTGATGTCAAGAAGATTCCAACTTCTAACCTCAGCTTTTGTTATTTCCAATCCAGTAGTTCACTTTTAAATCAAGTGGTCCTGAAGGGTGTACTCCAGAGCGGGGTCAAAATAAGCCTGAATTTATTTGCCTGAGTAGGCTGGACAAACCCTAAACTCCCTGAAAACACTCTCAGATGAAGCAAGTGAAGTTGATTATCTCATCACATTGGTGCCAGTCCTGCTCTGCAGGCAGACCTTGGACAGTCAGCTAACAGTTGGTTCCTGCAGTTGACTGAGTGCAGGTGAAATAAGACCTGAGCAACTTTTAAAAGGAATGTTTGGCTTCTGTCACCGTCATCCTAGCTCCATGGATCCATCAAGCCCCATATCCAGTGGCAATTGACAATCTTATTGGCTGGGGATTACAAACATACAAATGTACATTTCCTCAAACACTCAAAATTTGATAATGCTTAGTTGTATATATAAATATGAATGATATTATTTACTTTTTGTAATTGGCCTAATATGTCATAAATTTCAGAGTATAGTATCCACTCCTAAATGAATTCAAACCATGTTTCCTGTAAGATCTGCAAAGTTAAAAATATGTAGGGCCAGCTCAGACAGTGTGATTTTTTTCTTTCATTTTAACTGTGTGTATTTCAGTTTACCTTCATTTTATGTTTTCCATGCCTGGCACAGTAAACTGTCAAATGAGACTGTGTAGTGACCCATTGCGCTGAAATTCAAGGCGGTTGACAGATGTGGTGTGTGACATAGGCTGTATATTTTACACTACTGTGGTGAACAAGAAGTTATCAATATTTTAAGCACTGAACATGAAGAACATTTGACATGACTTAATTTACCAAACCAGTCATTACCAAATTCTTCTCAGACATCTCCTCTGAAACCTGTCGCTTTTTCCTTTACCTATAATGGACAGCAATGGTGAGAATAGCGCTTAAAATAAAAATCTAAACCACCATGTCCCTTGGATTTTAGTTTTGCTATTTCAAGGAAATGAAATGGTGCCGCATTTCCGCCTGATCTTTCGGCCGCTATCCGCGGTTCTGAAGTTGGTACAGCCACAGCTCCAGTCGTAGTCCTGTACGCTGTCCGCGGTCCTGAAGTTAGTACAGCCACAACTCCGGTCGTACTCCCGGAAGCTGTCCGCGGTCCTGAAGTTGGTACAGCCACAGCTCCAGTCGTACTCCCGGACGCTGTCCGCGGTCCTGAAGTTGGTACAGCCACAGTTCCAGGCGGACTCCCGGCCGCTGTCCGTGGTCCTGAAGCGCAATCCTGGCAATGTGGGAGAATGCCTAGCGAAGAATTCACTTTTTCCTAATTAACAGCGTGTGGAATGCGGTAATATTTAAGGGGCGTGAAGAAAGCTCTCTCTAATGATTCTTTTACTGTTTTGGTGCTTAAGCCATTCTGTTTTCACTAAAACTGCGGTCGAATAGTCAAAAAATTTTGTCCTATCGTCTGACTCCTACCCACGTGTTTAATCTGGATGGAAGATATCATATGGTAAAGTAAAGGGGAATTCATAAGGGCTGAGAAAGACAAATATGTTCCAAAAAGAGTCAGAATGCACTTATACTAGGTGATGCGATCAGGCATCTACTGCCCAGCACGTTTGTTTGTTTTCGTGATTGGCCTGATGGAGGGTTGATGCTTAAAATATTGTTGCTGCATGAAATTGTGGGATGGTGTTATCTTCCTTTTTCAAAGGATAATTCAGTGAACCCTTGGAGATAAGTTAGGTGGCACTGAAGCACCATTCCTTAATATTTAGAGAGTTCAGGCATACCTATCACGGTTAGCAACATGTTTTTTTTTTTTTTTTTTGGGGGGGGGGGGGGGGGGGGGGATATTTATGGGTAACGATTTTCTACACAAAGACTAAGAAGTAAGAAGATGTTAGATTTCAGCCTGTTTCCTAATTATTTCAGAGTATCCTGTTTCGTGCTGCTTATTCTGACAATGTGTAGCTCGGCTCCTTTTGTTTTAATTTGGTTTGTAGGTATTCATTCTTTGTCCTGTCCTATTGGCAGTAGTTTATTCAGGCTCTCGTTCCCTCCTTTAACAGAGGGAAACAACATTTTTGTATTTGACTTTTCCTCATCAGCATATGGATCCACACAATACTCCAGCAGGGACATTTGCTTGTAAGACTGTAACTGTGTTTCAGTGTGTTTCAGTGTAGAGATGGCCAAGTGAAATTTGATGAACATTAATTGCTGCTTTGCAACATTGCTCACTTTAAACATTTTTCAGGTTGAGCATTTTAGAATGTCGTGGTAGCGGAAGCATCAAATAGTAAATTCATGGTAGGCTACAAACAGAATTAATTAAAATAAAATACAGCATAAAAGAGACAAATAATTAATCATTAATGAATATAGGCCTATATGTACATGCACCTTTGATCTGGCCCAAAAAAAACTAAAGCTTGACAGGAATTAACTATTGATTCAATCCATCAGCAGTCCTCAATCACAGAAAAAATTGGCCCAGACCTAACCAGTGGGTCAGAACAGAACAGCAGTGTTCCCTGAATGCTCCCACTCAGCAGTGGTGAATACCTACGGTACCCACCAACAGTGGTCTAATAAGGGACAAATTTTAAACCAGCGGCAGAGTGTTGGGTGCTTAAGGCTCATTGCTGCTCAAAGGCTACTGACGCACACATTGCAGCAAATATAATAGCACTTAATTCAATTCAATTTATTTGTATAGCACTTTTCACAGATAGACTGTCACAAAGACGCTTTACATTGAGATTAAATAATTGAGAGGGCAGTGCCCAGCCTATTCCCTCTACAGCAGATGAGCCAAAAAAACTCCCAGTCGGGAGAAAAATCCTCAAACAGTGGTGAGAAAAAACTCCCCAGTGGGAAGAAATCTCAGGAAGAACCGGCTATAGTGGGGAAGCCCATCCTCTGTGGGCTTGCTAATTAATAATAAAATAATGTAATAAATAGAATAATATAATAAAATGGTAATAGAGTTCAATTAAAGTCCATCTAAGCTGTGGCATCTGTGGCTCCAGGAAGTGGCCTGTCGAGGAAGGTGCAGAACCGGATCAGGACAGCAGCAGCCAGCGCTCATGGTGAGGGACAGGGCTCATACGGTCCAGGACTCAGGGTCGTGGAGGGAAAGATCCTCAGAAAGAGACACAGGAAAAGTGGGGTGAGGCACTGGATAAAACTACTGCATATAAATAAAAATACAGTCCTGTGTCATGTGCCAAGTAAGAACTTAGGAGCAATTGGTCTGACTTACATGTGGAATGTGTAACAAGACGCAGTGTTCTACATTACAATGTTTAACACTCTGCAGCTGCAAAGCAGTTAAGTTGGCCATTCGAACCTTATTCCACCCCTGATAGTGCCTACAGTGGGCATGCATCAGAACTGAGCTTAGGAGGAAGTGAAGAAGGTTGTAGAGTCCAGATGGGCTGGTTTTCTTTTATACTCTGCATCAGCCAGGGACAGATGCAGCATTTACCTGGAGAACAGATGGCATCAGGATGCGCTGTGAGGAGAACGTAAGCTGGCGGACGGAGTCTGGTACTCTGGGAAACCCCAGGAAAGCACAAGTGTGACAAATTTAGGCAGGTCATTTTTATATAGTTCCTGATTGGTGTGTAAAGATTTAATACAGTATGATTCGAACAGTAAATGTGACTGAGCACAGCCTGTTTAACGCTCATGTTTCTCTGCAATTTCAAAAAAAAAAAAAAAAAGACAAACTTTAATACAAAGCATTTTCTGACAACTGTCTTTTGATTAAAGCATCCAAACTGTGCATAAGCTGCCTGTCTGTCGCACCTTTAGAGAGGGATTTCACCACAAAGTCAGACCAGCCCCATCTTCTCATCCTCCTTTTGCTTGCTGCAGGTCCATCTATTTGTACAGTCTGTCTCCTGCTCCTCAAAGTCTTCCCTGGACTAAGTCCCAGCCCCCCGAATGGTGGAATGTCCTTCCCCAGTCATTCTGAAGGGCAGATTCACTGATATATACACAGCATTTTTAGTGTCACGTTGGACTCCATACTGTGTGCTGGTAGAGTTAAATTAAAACTGGGCACTTTGCTGTGTTTGTTCTCCAAGTGCCATCTGGAAAGCAATAACCAACTCAAAACAACCTAAATTACACCATTAGACCATACTTCACTCAGAATTAGAAGTTTGATCACATTCAGTGAGCATTGAGATTGCATTCATTGAAACAGCTGACAGGCATTGCATACTCAACTCTTGATCAGCAGGAACTCAGGCAAAGCCCTGCATACTTATCCGAACTGCTGAAACAAATCAATGTGTGATCTTCCCTCACTCAAGATTTCTCATATGGCAGCAAAGCCTTGCCCCTCTGTCAGCATGATCTGAAGTTACGATGCTTTAATCGGTAGCTTGTATTGTATTGTTTTACATGTACTGTACAAAGTGCCATTAAAAAAGCAGGGGTGAGGTGAACTGTATTTGTTGCAAATTGAAGAATCTTTTGGCTTTTATAGCTTTTCCAGTGAGATATGAGTGGAAATAAAGAAAAGCTTGTGGTATCGTAGTTTCGACGCACACCGCGTGGACACGGCAAGCACTTCAGTAATAATGAACATTGAACTGTTTGTGATGTGCACAGCTTGACTTGTTCCTTTGGGTGTTGTCGAAGGCCTACATAAAGCAATCTGAAAAAACTAAAAATGCTATGTCATTGAGAAAATGGCACAGCTTACGGGTCAAGCAAGAGAAAAAGAGTCATTTGCATGTTACAAGCAGGTCTCATCCGCCGAGAGGCGGCACATAATCTACTCTGTTACCAGTCAACAATCAGGAATCAAGCCCGCTTACGGCTGCCACGAGTGACTACAGTAGCGACAGCATCATGTTTGATTACAACATTTACATGTTGTGACCAAAAGTGGTTGTGAGACGAGGGGACGGAGACGTCTGGGGGCGAGCGCAAGTACCGTTCAATGATGTTTCTGTGAGCAACACATGTGACCCATTTGAAAACCCATTTGCTGCCCATGCAAATGGGCAAATGATACCATGGATACCCAATGGCGCTAAGTGTATACAGTGTTTACATACTTTTTCACAGAGCCTTATAGAGATTGCACATTCCATTTTCAAGATTTGAGCCATTGTTTGCATCAGAAAACTCACCAATACTGCTGGTTGACAGATGACTGCATCAGATTGCCTCTCTGTATTGAGTAGGTTTGGCTGTTATTAGCCTCAATAGCCACAATCTTATTCAT